>ML778338.1:164409-174786 GCA_009831015.1 Picea engelmannii
AAACCCACTTAAGTAATAGTCTTAGTCTTCATAAATTTTGGGGTAAAATAAAGAGAGTAATAATTTAATTAAAATTCGTGGTTTTAAATTGTAAAGAAGAAATAATTTATTTAACTTGCGAAAGAGTAAAAAGATTTCAAATTAATAATAAAAGGGAAAGAGTAAATATAGCAACTACCTTTTTGGCTCTAATAAAAAGGGAAATAAGGGAATAATTAAAATTAGGAAACTAAGGAAATGGAGGAAACATAATAAAGGAAAGATGGGAACTTATGGGAAAAAGAGAGGTCAACATAGTAAGGAATCTGCAATTAAAGAACCTTCTAAAATGAACTAAATTAACAACTTCATTTTAGGGAAAGCATTTAAACCTAAAAAGGAATCTAGGAACACCTAGGAGTAAATATAGGAGCAACTCTAGGTGGGTGAGAGATTTGAGCCAATTAATATTTAAAAAAAATAAATTATTGGAGGTTCTAAAAACTCTATAAAAGAAAGGAAAGATGAGGAAGAAAAGGGATCGGCTGATAGCGTAACGTTACGCTGCCGGATTTGTGACTTGACTGATTACTTGTGGAGAGTTGAGATTTTCCAGCTCGGATAGGAGTGGTAGCTCAGCCTTGCGAGGCAAGCTGGGAAGCTAGACTTACCATCTGGATTTTGTGTGGCCCCTTTGCGGCTCGGGGGCTAAGGGGGAAGCAGAGTACCCCTAGCGATTGGCTGGGAGGTACCGGTGAGGTCTCGACGGTCGGCGAGCAGGAGTGGCAAGGAGCGTGGGACGTCATTCGAGGCGGGCGTTAGGCAACGGTATGGTCTTTTATTTGGTAGAGTAGAATGCGTATTATTTACTTCGGCAATTATAATTATATTGTGGTAAACAAAATTGTTAACTTAGCTGTTGTAATTTGGTAATGGGTGAACCAAGAATTATTTTATGCTTCATCTACTGCATTATATCATTAAACGTCTACTTCTGTTGTGGTCCTTGGTAGTTGATGTCTCCCATCGTGACGTGGGTTATTAACCCCGAAACCTGGTCGTTGGCATGGTGTTCCTTCCACCTTGCGTCTATTACCTTGCTGGAATTTCCCCGTAGATGTTTTACCTCTGTTGTGATTTTTATTTTACCGTAACACCTTACCTTACACAGTTTTATTACCTCTGCAAAATTTACCGTCTCGCTTTTTGGGCTGGTAAAAACTTGTTACCCCTAATGTTAGAGTGTTGATGTGACGAACTTGAAAACCGTTCGTCACCAAAACCAAAATCTTATCACTGAGTTTACAGCTGACTGTCCACGAAATTTTTCCCTTACATCAAGTTTTATTTTACCCCTGAATGTGCTGAGCTTCCCTTGGGTTACCGAGAATTCATCAGTAAGGAATGTCTGTGAATTCCTGGTTGACCATGAACTCACCTTTTAGATGATTCCTTGTTCCCTTGTTATGCCCTGGAACTTTTATGCCGACAGCGTTGGGAGGAGCGCACGTAGACTGCTGGACATCGACTGGTAAAATTGTATGATGTGCCCTCATGACATAGTGGTTGGGTTGTTCTCTTCATGATTGAGTTAAGGTTGATTGGGCACAAATTCCTTTAACAGGTTGCCCACGTTGCTGGTGTGTGGCGCGAAAATCGCCTCATTTTCGAATCTCTTTTACGATTCACAGTCGTTCTGTTGCACGGCCTGTTTTGTTTCGATTACTGCTTTTCTTGACCAGCGTTTTACCTTCCAGTTGGCCACGAAGTATTAACTTAAAACCTGGACTAAGCTCCACTCTCTGTATTGTTAAATTAGAGCCAGGACATCCTCTTTGCAAACTGATTTGTGCCTTACTTGGCCCTGGCAGTAGAATCCTTACGATTCAACTTGTCTGTTGTTTCGAACTGTTCATTTCCTCATGCCCAAAGAACGCTTACACGATTTCTTGGGATGCTCGTACATCATTTGTTGTTCCCTTGTTTGACCGTTTAACATGGCGTTACCTGCTGGTTAATTCCCTCGGCGTTCCCTGGGGTTGGCATGCAAATTTAATTACCTTTTATTACTCGACCTTTCGCAAATTTTTACGGTGGAGGTTCATGCCTGCGTTTTGTTAATAATAATGGTTGTTGGTCGCCAGGAGGTGGTGATTTTACCATGGTTTGTCTTTTCTTTTACCTTCCCCTAGTTGTCTCTTGCGTGAAGTATAGACCATGCTGGACCAGCGTCGATGCTGAGACTACACCTGCGACCAACAAATTTTGTGGCGTAGTTTGGATAAATTCTCTAACCCCCCCCTGATCGAGTTGTACATCATGATAGCATAGTACGCCTTGATCAATTCCTGTTTGTTGCGCAGGTAGACGCGTTGTCCATGTTGTCAGACTAAGTTTGTTTACAAAAAGAAATCACAGAAATTAAACCCCTGTACAAAATTTAAATATCAAATACCCCTACAAGGCAGATCTCTTATTCTCATAAATCAATATTTAGGCCGCAAAAGGGAGGCACACGTATAGAAGTTTATGCAGAGGGCTTTCGATTTGCAGAGCATTGTACCCAAGCTACAGGGACGGTCGCCTTGTCCAAACCTATTAATTTAATTAAATTGTCGAAATACCAATAACAAATTTGATATCCGAAACAAGTAATGAAAGATGTTTGTTATCTAATTTTCAAAAGTATTCTCAAGGTATCCATTTCTACTATTTTAATATTTGTAACGCTTCGGACATGAAATGTTTTCCTAAATAAATTTTATACCATTGCTCGATCACCATGTATGTTATGACTGTGGCTTTATTAACCTCATTCCACACTTGCAAAAGCATCCCGTGATCACTCCATTCCTCACATTTTGATAATGAGAAGAACGTTTGAAAAAGGCCTTCAAATTACAAAAAAATTTAGGTATCATAAAGTATGCTGTAAAAAAAAAAAAAAAAAAAAAGATAAATAAATAAATAAATTGCAATACGATTTAATGAATGTTAAGTTGAGGCTAATATCTAGGGTAATGCTACTATTCAAGGCTATTCTTGTTAATGGTAAAACTAATGTAATAAATGTTTAAAGTTGATACTATTGATTATGGTAAGGTTTTTAAAAATATATATTTTAATGTTATTTGTGTTATGGTAATTGAATTTATTTGCAAGATTTTCGGAACACAAAAGGTAAAATGGTTATCAGGTGTAGTAAGAGTTATTGTTATTTTGTGGTTACTCACCAACACTTAAGATGTATTAAAAATGTAAATTTTGGCAAGGACATTGTGGTATAATGTACGGTTGTTGTTATTTTTACGGTAATGAAATTCTGCATGAAGTCAAGCAAGCCAATAGTAATGCCAGAGAAACTACCCTTAACCATCAACGAATGTCTTAATATCGAACCTGTTGTTAATGTCCTTTAAAACTTGATTTAGAGTATGCCTGGATGCTTTTATGTGCGTTAGACATGCATTGCACGGCTCGTGATGGAGGTTAGGATAAGTTGTGCTAATTTCCTTATTGGCTTTATTTAATGACCATTGTTCGGTAATGTGAATGTTATTCATGAAAGGCTTTGTGACTTAAAATAAATGGTTCGTCATGTATGGAAAAGATATTGTAGTTTTATTTTTATGGATATCACATATTGTGTAAGGTGATTGTTATTTCTGCAAGGTTAATGTGATATAAATGTAATGTTCTTATCATTTCATGACGGCGTTATTGTAATCTCTATTGTCATTAATAAACATACATGGTGTAATGTCCTTGATTTAAGTACAATAGATTATTCTAAGTTAGAAAATGAGGGTTGCGGTTCATTGTAGATAATGTTGTACTTGGTTGATAAACCTTCCATGTGTTTGGTCTACTTGCGTCGGGTGGAATGTAGACACCTCCATGTTCCTCAGAACAGTCGCCAGCCCTGAGACCTTAAATGGTTAAAATTGATGGGAACCTGGGCTTGAGCGTTGCTTATGTGTCTTGGAGGTCCTAACCATTGCAGGGTAGGACAGGCGGGAAGTCAGTCTTTTTATGGTCGGTTGATTGTCATTTAATGCTTGCAGTTACTTGTTGTGTGCCTTATGTCATCATGTTGACTTCATCGTTGTTGCGTCTTGTTAGTCATCGGGTGGCGATGTAGAGTCGAATGTGTCGTTTCCCTTGTACACGCGCGCACACACTTTTTAAAACAAAATAAAAATAAAAATTCACTTGTTATAAGAGGTTTGTCGACGTAACGAGGGGGTTTGTTACACATCCGGTAATGAGAATCTAAAGCAGCAACCAACAAAATCAGCTTGATTGTCATGAGGGTGGGAAAAATATTATAGAAATGTATAATACATTTCTTTAATATTTTCTTCACCAAGACCGGCTTTATTATAGGGGAAATTTAATTGTTTTGGTTTAAAATTAAAGTTGTAGTTTAGTTGTTCTAAGTTTTGGTTTTTTTTAGGGATATTTTCTATTTTATTTTGTCTTAAATTTTGCTAGAAATTGTTGGATCTACATATTTGAGTGGTTAATTCTGTATAATCTGAGTGCTCCAAGGTTTTTCAGCAAGCTGGAATTCAAAAATACAATTTAAACAACACAAAATTGTGATTTCGTGCAGATTTATATCACCCTATAAAAAACCCAAAACATATAACAGTTATACAAAACCAAAATTTAATGCCTCTACCCGAAATCAGTATAGCTAGAGGAGAGGAGCTCATTAATACTAAGGTGACGATGATGATGGTGATCTATACTTTCCTCGTAGTGTTTGACAGCCCGAGCAAACTCTGAGTCTTAGTCAAACCACCACTACTCATTATGTAGGAGGGAAGATTTATTAAAAACACAACAAAATACATACTGGTTGGCATTTAATACGAAGAATGATTAAATACATCAGAAATGAACATTTTCATTTTATAATATGGTTTTATGAAGCCAGAGTTAATCATTGAATTTTTATTAGTTTATTCAAAATTTTAGATTTTTTTGGAGTTTTTAGGAGCATATTTTTCTATAATTTTTACTGAAATCTAACAAAAAATTATTGGAAATTATTTGAGTTATTGAGTTTGTATAATTCCAATGCCACTAGAGTTTTTTAGAATGTTAAATTCATTTATGTATTAAAAAATTCAATTTTATTGGAATTCATTTGAATTATTGAGTTTGTATAATTCCAATGCCACTAGAGTTTTTCGGAATGTTGAATTCATTTATGTATTAAAAAATTCAATTTAAACAACATAAAATGAGGATGTCACCAAAATGATTAGCCTCATTCCAATGAAGTTCAAAAAAATAGCAATCAATAAAATCAGCCCGATTGCCAACCCTATTACATTGAAAGCTTCTGTGTTCTGGCTTAAAATTAAATGCCTCAACCAATAAAATCAACTTGATTTCCAACTCTATTTACATTGAAAGCTTCTATGTTCTGGCTTAAAATTAAATGCCTCTGCCCAAGGAGAGTAGAGCGGGAGGAGCTCATTAATAAGACTCTACATAGATGATGACGATGGTATCGATCTGTGCTTTCCCCATGGTGTTTGACAGGGAGCAAACTCTGAGTCTTAGCCAGACCACCACTACTCATTAACTCACCACCACTACTCATTAACTCGGAGGGAAGATAGAAGAAAAGTCCAGTGCAGGGGATTCCTACTTTTAGAACCATGGCCATTTCCTCCTTGAAGCAATCCACAAGCTTGGGATCTAACACTTCATGCAATCCATTATTTTTCTCTATTTTATTGCACACCCACTTCACAAGATCTTTGCTCTCTCCAAATTCCGGATCTGTTGGTTACCTGCCGGTCACCAGCTCTCACCAGCTCCAAGATCACCACTCCAAAACTATAGATGTCACTTTTTTCATTCACTTTGAGTGTGTAGGTGTATTCTCCACAATGCAAGATGTAAATTTGTCAAAAACTCCGATGAACTAATTCAGATGAAAGAAAAGCCAGATTAGCATAAGATTGGCTTCCTATTCGATTTGCAAAGATAGCTCTACAAGACCAATTCAAATAGAAACATCAAACAAATTGAATCGCAGGTGACAAAATAATCACATAATAAGAAACAACGTCCTCGACCAAAAAAAAGGGTAAGAATTGTATTAAAAGCAGGACACTGCACACCAATGTTCACGGAGACCCAATACCCGAACATCAATATCAAGGATAGAGTGAAGCAATCAGTGCACAGTAGTGCTGGAATTCAAGGTTTGTCCATCAAATACGATTATATTTATAGCAGTACCTTGTTAATTTAGTGAATTTTAACCTGTAGAATGTTTTACAAATTTCAACCCTCCTACAAAATTCAAGCAAGTAGGAAAAACAGTAAGCAGTTCCACTAAATAAAATAAGCACAAGAAGAACCCTGCATTCGGGATTAGAATAAGCAAAAATTGAAACTCACATTTGGAAATTAAACAAACACAAGATCAAGTTAGACCAAGGACAAGATGAACCTTATACATGGACAAAACACAACAATATCAGGCTTGAAGTTAGAAAGAACTCTAGCGGGATCACGTAGAATTTGGGAAACAAGAGGAATCAATTTTACAATTTTGTGACAATAAGGCTCAGATCTTTTTCTTTATTCTTTTGCTAGAATGATGCTTAGTACATATATCTACCTACACAACCACGCAAACGAAGTGATTATGAAATAAGACGGATCTTTTTCCATTTCCCTTTTTTAAAAATCTCGACACGAATGATGCTTATGGCATTTCTGTGCCTATATAAAGAAAGTAGGCCAAGTGATTGTGACTAGCTTATCACAATCTTTTCTTATAGCTAATAACTTATTTAAACATTACTGGATTCATCGCACACAATAATAACAAGCAGCCCAATAAAGAGCAATATCATAATCACTTAGTTCAACATCGTTGGAATCATCGCACATAATAATAAGCAGCCAAAATAAAGAGAAATATCCTGAATTCTAGGGAGTGGAGTCGTACAAAAACATTTAGTTGATCGCTATTTAAGGAAGTTAGTACCTTTTAACTCACCATAGAAAAACCAGGGTTAACATGGATAGATGGATGTGTACATACCGTTGATTATGGATCCCCTATTTGGGATGTAGAGTGGACAACACTGGAAAGCATATAAATCATACACCAAGCCTTGCGAAGCCATAATGAAATTGGATTTTAAAAAACAACATCAAATGCAGGGTTAAAAATGGATACACATCAAGATCATCCCAGAAAATGTGAAAACAAGCATATCTTAAGTTCATGCACAGAGGTCGACATTAAAATCATGTGTACAAAGTACCCAAGCATCTGCATGACAAGTCTGGCATAACTTATGAGAGAAATTGTTAAAAAAGCAAAGTAGTGTTGAACTTTGAGTCTCACCAGCTCAAGATCAAAATTAAAGCAAAGCACAAGATCATTTGAATGAAATGAAGTCAAGATTAGAGGGGAATTCAATCACCATATAAAGTAAAGCAAAGCACAAGATCATTTGAATGAAATGAAGTCAAGATTAGAGGGGAATTCAATCACCATATAAAGTTCATTTACAATCAACAGTACAAACAGATTAGAGGCAATTCAAGCACCATATAGAATTCTTTTACAATCAACAGTACAATACAAACCTGGTGCTATGTAGCCATAAGAACCCACAATTGCAGTCATAGAATTAGTCTCGTTGCCACTAGTTTGCATAATCTTCACAACGCCAAAATCTGCAACATAAGCCCCATAATCATCATCCATCAAAATATTGTTGGATTTCACATCTCTGTGAACAATGGGTGGTTCACAATCATGATGAAGATATGCCAAGCCCTGAGTTGCTTCAAGGGAAATCTTGTATCTTATGGGCCAGTCAAGAACACTAAACTTAGGCCCATGAAGTAGATCCCCCAGGCTTCCATTAGGCATGTACTCATAGACCAATAGATTGGAATCGTTGTCACTACAACAACACCATAGCTTTACTATGTTCTTATGCCTGATCTTCCCCAATGTGTCCACCTCTGCTTTGAAACCATTGTCATTGGAAGCATCGTTTTTAGCACTGCTCCAAAGCCTCTTAATGGCTGATAATTCACCATTGCTCAACTTAGCCTTGTAAACCTTACCGGCTCCGCCACTTCCAATCACGTTATCTTCATCCAAACAATCCAGAACCTCATATTCACTGAAGCCCAGACTGTGAAATGAAGTCATCATCCAGGAAGGTTTGTCTACAGACTTTTTCCTCTCTGCATTTGCAAAGCTTCGGTACCTTTTGTAAAACCGCGCAAGTCCAAGGACGAAAATAATTAGAGACAACACAAACAAGCAACGAAGCAGGCACCACCAAGTCCTGCGCTTAGCTCTTTCACTGCGTTCTTCATAACAGGACTTCATGCCGTTAAAGGCCTCCCGACTACATAACTCAGGATTTCCCAAAAAGCTCTTTTCATAGACCAAATTCTCAAAAGCAAAAGGAACTGTACTGGACAAACGGTTTTCCGAGACATTGAATGATTCAGCTTCAGATTCTCGAGCTCGGAAGGAATCGACCCGGTGAGAAGATTGTTCGAAAGGTCCAAATAATTAAGCACTCACAAAGTGCCGAGATTTGCAGGTATAGAACCAGAGATTTGGTTTTTTGAAAGATCAATCTCCCCAAGCTGCTTGCAAGAGCCAATTTCAGCGAGAAGCTCTCCACTTAGCTGGTTATTGCTAAGGTCCAGCTTTCCGAGCTGTTGCAGCTTCCCCAAGCTCGGAGGCAAAGCACCGGAGAGTAAATTATTGCTGGCGATTATCTCGCGGAGGTTGTGCAGTTCACCGATTTTTGTACCTCATATACCTTGAGTTCGGTGTATACCTCATATACCTTGAGTTCGGTGTATCCATATAGCTTCCACGATTATCGCTCCTCGGCAAGGCTACACCAGTGATAATACACAGCTATGGCGTCACCCTCTAGCTGTGAGATGCGCTGATAACACAAGTCCGACACCAATTATCACCCCTTTTCTTACCATCGAGATTTTAAATAATTCTCTTGGGCTCGCCACTTCCTTTTGCTGTCACACCTACAGTGTGAAGGCAAGCTGTCTCACTAGAAAAGCGTCAAAAAACACAGAAATCACTTTCACTCAGTTTCAGAGAAATTGCCCTGCAAATCCCGCTCATTCATGCAATGGCTTCTTTATCTTATGCTCTCATACCACACCACTTGTTGTGCAAGTGGTGCATAAACAGAGCTAGATTTAAAAGTAAAGAAAACAAGACATAGCAATCACACAATTAAACATATTGATTTCAATGGAAACTTTTTTAAAGGAAAAGCTATGAAACAATGATAATCGATATTTTTATTACTCAAGAAAGAATTATAACAACCAAACACAGGCTTACAATCTTTCTCACACCTTTTTTCCACACACAGGGTTACACTACATTCCTACACACCTCTACGGATATGCTAGATATATAGAATCCGTTACACAATTTGACAAACTGACTGATTATACTGTGAAGAAAATGGATGAAAACAGCCTGGCAATAAAAAAGAACAGTTTGTGCCACATGGAGAAGAACTGCTACCGTTGACAAGGTCGCACCACATGGGCAACCAAGCACCGAATACAGAAGCTGATACTAGTGAGGAAAATGGATGAAAGCAACCTCTGGGAAACCCTGCGCATCTATATCGTAGATTTATTTCACCCACCGGTAGAAGCCTCTAGATTGTTTTTTTAACTTTTCCTTGTTGATATAGGATTTAAAGTCAACAACTTATCAATTCTAGTATATCTCTACAAAAATTCAAATGTTTTGGCACATCTCTTTTGCTGCAAGAACTAAAGAGTAACTGTCTTGACAACATACCAGACGCTTCAGCCAGATTTGTGGCAGCAACAAGGCTCCCTAGAAAGAATAGTATGCCAGGAAAGTTGAAAGAGTGTGGATGGGGGGTATTTCTTCCAAAATCATCACGATGTGCACTTCTTATTGGAAATCCACGTGGCTGCCAGGCTAATAATTTTGATAATAGATAGTGGTCTTCACATCCTTGAAATCCTAATAAGCAATTTTCCTAAACATGAGGGATTTGATAACTGACCTTGGTGCTGAAGTTTGCAATATTTATCAGAGTAATTTCCAATTAAGGTCTTCTAACTGAATTTCATCACAAAAGGTACCTCATGTGGGTTCTTGTCCTGCTATGATTTGTCTATTATCTGTCTATCTGACTCCCTTCTCTTGTTGTAAGCTCAACGTCTTTTGGGGGTTTATGTATGCCTATTGTGTTATTTGATTGTTTACTTGTGAATTCACGAATGAGAATAAACTATCCTTTTTAATTTTATTTCCTATCAATGTGGTCTTGGTTTAATGGTTAAGTGGGAGTGGTGATATTC
>ML778338.1:181096-191991 GCA_009831015.1 Picea engelmannii
GGTGAATCTCTTTATTAAGAATGAAAAAGTATCACATGATGATCAATTACAAATGAGAGTTGGTGGATATTTATTATATACACAACTCAATTGGTAGGGTGCTTTCCCCAAGAGGAGTAATGAGCCCATGTGTACAAGGTTGGTCTTAGCCAAAACTAGAAATGTAATAATGATTACAATTTAACATTGATCGTGGTTGAAAGTTGATCTTACACCATTTTCAATAGAGAGAATGTCCACATTGGTCGAGTTGCCAAATACTAGGCATCTTGAGGTCTCTCACATTGCTAAAAAAGAAAACTAGAAACAACTTACTAAGAAACCCACACCCTCTTGAGAGGGGTAGAACTTGAAATCAAAAAATCATGAGCATTCCCAATTATCTCACATAGTTGAGAGGGACCTTTAATACCTTGAATCTATTAAGCCCATTGAGTATAGTGTTGAACTAAAAATTACTAAGGAATATTCCCCTCCACTACGTGTACCTACCCATTTGTTGATAATAATATCCCTCGATATTTTGATGTCAAGGAGGCTAGATCTATTTTGATTCCTTGGTAATGTGCATACATCCCAAGCCACCAAAGGAATCTCTCTTTCCCCCCTACTTGCCCCAAAGAAAACTTCAGTGAACATGAACTAATAATTTGTACATTTCTTGAGAAAGGAAAAGATGAGGAATAATAGATGTGATTGATTGCTAAAATCTTGTATTTTACTTTCCCTACAAGAGGAACGCCGAGATGATTCAAAACTTGAAGTTTCTTTTCAAACTTCGCTATGATCATGTTTCCAGACGTTCCCGTTTTGGAAACTTCTAGACGTTTCCTCTAGAACTACACCCTATGTAACTATGACCTCTAGAACTATGACCTCTGGAAGTACACCCTTTGGAACTGTGGCTTGTGGAACTATGACCTGTGGAATTGTGGCTTGTGGAACTATGCCCTCTAGAACTATGACCTCTAGAGCTACGCCCTGTAGAACTATGACGTGTGGAACTACGCTCTCTGGAAATACTACATGTGGAACTACGCCCTCTGGAACTATGACCTATGGAACTACGTCCTCTGGAACTATGACCTCTGGAACTACACCCTGTTGAGCTATGACCTATGGAACTATGACATGTGGAACTACGCCCTCTGGGACTATGATCTATGGAACTATGCCCTCTGGAACTATGCCCTCTAGAAAATGACCTCTATAACTACGCCCTCTGGAACTATGACCTGTAGAACTAGGCCCTTTGGAACTATGACATGTGGAACTACGCCCTCTAGAACTAGGACCTATGGAACTACGCCCTCTGGAACTACGCCCTCTAGAACTATGACCTCTAGAACTACGCCCTGTAGAACTATGACCTATGGAAATATGACCCATGGAACTACGCCCGCTGGAACTACTCCCTCTGGAGATATGACCTGTGGAACTATGCCCTTTAGACCTATGACCTGTGGAACTACACCCTCTAGAACTATGACCTATGGAACTATGACCTATGAAACTATGCCTTCTGGAACCACACCCTCTGGAACTATGACCTCTAGAACTACGCCCTGTAGAACTATGACCTGTGGAACTGTGACATGTGGAATGATGACCTATGGAACTATGCCCTCTGGAACTATGACCTTTGGAACTACACCCTCTGGAACTATGACCTCTATAACTATGACCTCTAGAACTACGCCCTCTGGAACTGTGACCTGTGGAACTACGCCCTCTGGAACTATGAACTGTGGAACTATGCCCTCTGGAACTATGAACTCTCGAACTATGACCTGTGGAACTGTGACTTGTGGAACTATGACTTGTGAAACTGTGACTTGTGGAACTATGACCTGTGGAACTATGCCCTGTGGAACTATGACCTGTGAAACTACGCCCTCTAGAACTATGCCCTCTAGAACTATGATCTCTGGAACTATGCCCTCTGGAACTATGACCTGTGGAACTACGCCCTCTAGAACTATGACCTATGGAACTACGCCTTCTAGAACTATGACCTGTGGAACTACGCCCTCTGGAACTATGAGCTCTGGAACTATGACCTCTAGAACTATGCCCTATAGAATTATGACATGTGGAACTGTGACTTGTGGAACTATGACCTGTGGAACTATGCCCTCTGGAACTATGACCTATGGAACTATGCCCTCTGGAGCTATGACCTCTGGAACTATGACCTGTGGAATTGTGACTTGTCGAACTACGCCCTCTAGAACAATGACCTCTGGAACTATGACCTATAGAAATATGCCATGTAGAACTATGACCTGTGGAACTATGACCTATGGAAGTATGTGTAGTTCCAGAGGTCATAGTTCTAGAGGGCGTAGTTCCAGAGGGCGTAGTTCCATAGGTCATAGTTCCAGAGGGCGTAGTTCTAGAGGCGTAGTTCCAGAGGTCATAGTTCCAGAGGGGTAGTTCTAGAGGGCGTAGTTCTAGAGGTCATAGTTCCAGAGGGCGTAGTTCCAACGGCGTAGTTCCAGAGGGCGTAGTCCTGGAGGGCATAGTTCTAGAGGGCATAGTTCCAAAGGTGATAGTTCCAGAGGTGTAGGTCAAGAGGGCATAGTTCCAGAGGTCATAGTTTCAGAGGGCGTAGTTCCAGTGGCGTAGTTCCAGAGGGCGTAGTTCCAGCGATGTAGTTCCAGAGGGCGTAGTTCCAGAGGGCATAGTTCCAGAGGCGTATTTCTAGAGGTCATAGTTCCAGAGATGTAGTTCTAGAGGGCATAGTTCTAGAGGTCATAGTTCCAGAGGGCATAGTTCCAGCGGTGTAGTTCCAGAGGGTGTAGATCTAGAGGGCATAGTTCCAGAGGTCGTAGTTGTAGAGGGCGTAGTTCCAGAGGTGTAGTGCCAGAGGTCATAGTTCCAGAGGTGTAGTTCCACAAGTCATAGTTCCAGAGGGCGTAGTTCCACAGGAATAGTTCTAGAGGGCATAGTTCCAGAGGTCACAGTTCCATAGGGCGTAGTTCCAAAGGTCATAGTTCCAGAGGGCATAATTCTAGAGGGCATAGTTCCAAAGGTCATAAGTCCAGGGGGCGTAGTTCCACAAGAAATAGTTCCAGAGGGTATAGTTCCACAGGTCATAGTTCCACAGGTCATAGTTCCACAGGTCATAGAGTAACTATGCCTCTGGAACTATGCCCTCTGGAACTATGCCTCTGGAACTATGACGAGTTGACATAACAATGTCATGATGGATTGTCCATCGTGATGGACTGTCCTGGACTCCACCAACAATTACAGTGATCAATATTTAGCTAGCTATGTAGCATTGAATATTGCAACTATTCAATGACCTCTAGAACTATACCATCTGGAACTACGCCCTCTAGAACTATGCCCTCTGGAAATACGCCCTCTGGAACTATGCCCTCTAGAACTACGCCTCTGGAGCTATGACCTCTGGAACTACGCCTCTGGAACTATGCCCTTTGGAACTACACCCTCTAGAACTACACCTCTAGAACTATGACCTCTGAAACTACACCTCTGGAACTACGCCCTCTAGAACTATACCCTCTGGATTAATGCCGCCGGAACTACGCCCTCTGGAACTACGCCTCTGGAACTACGCCCTCTGGAACTACAACTCTAGAACTGTGCCCTCTGGAACTAGGCCCTCTGGAACTAGGCCCTTTGGAACTATGACCTCTGGAACTAGGCCCTCTGAAGCTACGCCCTCTAGAACTATGACTTCTAGAACTACTCCCTTTAGAACTAGGCCTCTGGAACTATGACCTCTGGAACTACGCCTTTGGAACTATGCCATCTGGAACTACGCTGCTGGAACTACGCCCTCTGGAACTACACCTCTAGAACTACACCCTCTAGAACTACACCTGTGGAACTACGCTCTTTGGAACTATCACCTCTGGAACTACGCCCTCTGGAACTATCACCTCTAGAACGACGCCCTCTGGAACTACGTCACTGGAACTATGACCTCTGGAACTATGCCGTCTAGAACTATGCCTCTAGAACTATGACCTCTGGAACTACGCCTTTGGAACTATGCCCTCTGGAACTACGCCGCTGGAACTATGCCCTCTAGAACTATGACCTCTAGAACTACACCCTTTAAGACCTCTGGAACTATTCCCTCTGGATCTACGCCCTCTAGAACTACACCGTTGGAACTACGCCTGCTGGAACTATGACCTCTGGAACTACGCCCTCTAGGACCTCTGGAACTATGCCCTCTGGAACTATGCCGCTGGAACTATGCCCTATGGAACTACGCCCTATGGAACTATGCCCTCTGGAACTTTGACCTCTGGAACTATGCCCTTTGGAGCTACACCCTCTGGAACTATGCCATTGGACCTACGCCGCTGGACCTACGCCCTCTGGAACTATGACCTCTGGAACTACGCCTCTGGAACTACGCCCTCTGGAACTACGCCCTCTGGAACTATGCCCTTTGGAACTATGACCTCTGAAACTATTCCCTCTAGAACTACGCCTCTGGAACTATGACCTCTGGAACTACGCCCTCTGGAACTACGCCCTCTAGAACTATGCCGCTGGAACTATGCCCTCTGGAATTATGACCTCTAGAACTACACCCTCTAGAACTACGCCTCTAGAACTATGACCTCTAGAACTACGCCTCTGGAAATACGCCCTCTCGAACTATGCCCTCTGGAACTATGACCTCTGGAACTACGCCCTCTGGAACTACGCCCTCTAGAACTATTACTTGTGGAACTATGCCCTTTGGAACTATAACTTGTGGAACTATGCCTCTGGAACTATGCCCTCTGGAACTAGGACCTCTGGAACTATGCCTCTGGAACTACGCCCTCTGGAACTACAACCTCTGGAACTACGCCCTCTGGAACTACGACCTCTGGAACTACGGCCTCTGGAACTATGCCCTCTGGAACTACGTCGCTGGAACTACGCCCTTTGGAACTATGACCTCTGGAACTACACCCTCTAGAACTATGCCTCTGGAACTATGACCTCTAGAACTACGCCTCTGGAACTACGACCTCTGGAACTATGCCCTCTGGAACTACGCTGCTGGAACTATGCCCTCTAGAACTATGACCTATGGAACTAAGCCCTCTAGAATTATGCCTCTGGAACTATGACCTCTGGAATTACGCCTCTGGAACTACACCCTCTGGAACTATGACCTCTGGAACTATGGCCTCTGGAACTATGACCTCTGGAACTACCCCCTCTAGAACTATTACTTGTGGAACTACGCCCTCTGGAACTATGACTTGTGGAACTACGGCTCTGGAACTACGACCTCTGGAAATACGCCTCTGGAACTACGCCCTCTGGAACTATGCCCTATGGAACTACACCCTCTGGAACTACACCCTCTGGAACTACGCCTCTGGAACTACACCCTCTGGAACTACACCTCTGGAACTATGCCCTCTGGAACTATGACCTTTGAAACTATGACCTCTGGAACTATGCCCTCTAGAACTACGCCACCGGAACTACGCCCTCTGGAACTATGCCTTCTAGAACTATGCCCTCTAGAACTACGCCGCCGGAACTACACCCTCTGGAACTATAACCTCTGGAACTACACCCTCTATAATTACGCCGCTAGAACTATGCCCTCTAGAACTACACCCTATGGAGCTACGCCCTCTGGAGCTACGCCCTCTGGAACTATGACCTCTGGAACTACGCCCTCTAGAACTACGCCTATGGCTATGACCTCTGGAAATACACCCTCTGAAACTATGCCCTCTGGAACTACACCGCTAGAACTACGCCCTCTGGAACTAAGCCCTCTTGAACTATGCCTCTCGAACTACCCCCTCTGGAACTATGCCCTTTGGAACTATGCCCTCTGGAAATATGACCTCTGGAACTACGCCCTCTAGAACTATGCCCTCTGGAACTATGACCTCTAGAACTACGCCCTCTGGAACTATGCCCTCTGGAACTACACCCTCTGGAACTACGCCGCAGGTCATAGTTCTAGAGGTCATGGTTCCATAGGGCGTAGTTCCATAGGTCAAAGTTCCACAGGTCATACTACGCCCTTTGGAACTACGCGTAGTTCTAGCGGCGTAGTTCTAGAGGTCATAGTTCCAGAGGGCGTAATTCCAGCAGTGTAGTTCCAGAGGGCGTAGTTCCTGAGGGTGTATTTCCAGAGGGCGTAGTTCCAGAGGGCGTAGTTCCAGAGGTCATAGTTCTAGAGGGCATAATTCCAGAGGGTGTAGTTCCAGAGGCGTAGTTCCAGAGGTCATAGTTCCAGAGGCGTAGTTCTAGAGGTCATAGTTCCAGAGGGCGTAGTTCCAGCAGTGTAGTTCCAATGGGTGTAGTTTTGGAGGGCATAGTTCTAGAGGGCATAGTTCCAGAGGGCATAGTTCCATAGGTAATAGTTCTAGAGGGCGTAGTTCTATAGGTCATAGTTCCAGAGGGCATAGTTCCAGTGGCGTAGTTCCAAAGGGCATAGTTCCAGCGGCGTAGTTCCAGAGGGCATAGTTCCAGAGGGCATAGTTACAGAGGGGGTAGTTCCAGAGGTGTAGTTCCAAAGGTCATAGTTCCAGAGGCGTATTTCTAGAGGGCGTAGTTCCAGAGGTCATATTTTTAGAGGGTGTAGTTCCAACGACGTAGTTCCAGAGGGTGTATTTCCAGAGGGCATAGTTCCAGAGGGCGTAGTTCCAGAGGTCGTAGTCCCAGAGGGCGTAGTTCTAGAGGCGTAGTTCTAGAGGCCTTGTTCCACAAGCCACAGTTCCAGAGGGCGTAGGTCCACAGGTAATAGTTCTAGAGGGTGTAGGTCCAGAGGTCATAGTTCCAGAGGGCATAATTCTAGATGTCATAGTTCCAGATGGCGTAATTCCAGAGGGCGTAGTTCCAATGGTCATAGTTCCAAGGGGTGTAGTTCCACAAGTCATAGTTCCAGAGGGTATAGTTCCACAGGTCATAGAGGAACTATGCCTCTGGAACTATGACAAGTTGACATAACAGTGTCATGATGGATTGTTCATCGTGATGGACTGTCCTAGACTCCACCAACAATTACAGTGATCAATATTTAGCTGGCTATGTAGCATTGAATATTGAAATAAGTAGACAATTAATTATCAAATCTGAATTGCTTTCAAGTCCTACAATGTGAATTTCTTTCAAGTACTACACCCTCAGTGTTATCATTGAAATTTCATCCGCACATGGTGACAAGAACTCCACATCATCAAAACAACAATGAAGTCATTCATGGCACTGAATTAATTTCACAGCATTCCAGAAGGGTCAAAAACTATACAAAGTAACCAAAAATTGAAGGGCGCTTCACAATAGTTTGGTGCGCACGCACATGCGCAGGACAAGAACGTACTTTGCACGCATGCGCGCATGATGCGCGGCTGTCAACGAAAAAACCCGCGCACCTACTAAAATGGTGCATTTATTGAATTGGCCGGCCTCTCAACCACTTACGGACCAGCTCCCAATCTGATTTGACTCCCAAATCCGAGATGAATCCGCATGGTAGGCGGGTTAATGACCTAATGAAGCCCTAAAGAGCCCCTTTTCACACTTTGAAGAGGTTACATAATCACCCGGTGATCTGCTATAAAAAGCCATGAAGGAATATTGTTTTCACAAGGAATTTCAAGTATTCTTATGCAGCTAATATTGTCAAGGGCTCATTCTTTGACGATAACATATCGGCAACATTTCATAGAGCCATTCGCCTCTCCATTGAGCGGATGTGCTGGGAGTTCTTTCACTATCAGTCTCATTTCTTCGCATTGTAAGGAAAGAAAGTTCGTGAGGGCCTCAAGAGCCTTCCTTTGGGGGAAGAAGGAACCACAGTTCCCTTCCTTCATCGTGCTCTGATTTCATCAATAGACTAGCTCAAAACCATTGGTGATATCGGTGTCTTTTTTGTGTTTATTGTTTCTTTATCCATATGTTCACAGTTTAGTTTGTTTTTATTTAATTCTTGCTTGTAGTTTGTTTTGTTTCCTCTAACCCTTCCTTCCACAGCTGTCATGCTCTACAAGACCCAACAGGGCATGTAAGCACCCTCGATTTTCTCACCAGGTGACGAATTGGGTGTGAACAGATTGGCGACTCCACTGTGGAGTAGGTATCAATTCCTCCCTCATTTGGGTTTATTTTGCTTTCCTTTTGGTTTTATTAACTTGCAGGGACACAAACCGGCCTCCACTGACCTGCTAACCAGTCAATTCACAGGAGAATTGAGAGAAAATTTTCTTTCTCGGTCACTTGTCACAGGCGCGCGGGTATTCCACCCCATAGACGCGCATCTTGCACGCATGCACCTGCACAACGTTCTCTATGAGTGCATGCGCTTTAGTTCTCAACACTGTCAGCGCGCAGGCGCCATATGCACCTCTGTCTACACTGGAGGCCGCGCATCTGAACTAAATTTCACATTGTAAGGTTTTTTTATGTGGGGAAAGTCATTTTCCTTCTCAAGAATGATGTTATGCATGCTCTAAATACAGCACCACTTAGACCCCTCAACTTATAAAGGGGATAGTCAAACAACATAAGCACTTAGGTGGATAAAAAGCATTTTCCCTTATTTACTTTTTGCCACATGGATGGCTTTCTTTGATTTACAATCTAAGGAACACATCAATTTTAATCACATCTAAATCACATTTGGGACTCGAAGTTGGAGTAGCAATCCTTGAGTATGCTCTTCTCTTGTGCAATCAAGCGATCTTGAGAATCAGAAAGAGACTGTGAAAACAATCTCATCTCCCTTAACAAAATTTCAAAACTTTTAGGAGAGGACAACGGCCCTTTTGGGACCCCTCTTAGCTTCATTTTTCAAATACATTCTTGTAACGGGCCCATACATGCCCACATGTCAACAAAGCTAGAATAGTGTTTGAATTTCTGCTTTCTTAGATCAAAAAAACTAGGAGAGTTTAAACTTTTTTAACGGGCCCACACATGCCCACATGTTCAATCTAGGATAGTTTCATGCTTTTTCTAGATTAACTCACACATAGGGAGTTAAAGGATAGTAATGGACCACATGTCCACATGCTAGTTTCCTAGGGCTTTTAAAATTCCACGAGGTTGTACCAATGACATCTAGCTAAATAGGTAATCACACTCTTGTAAGGACCAAGCGAAGTCCACATGAAGCAAGGTGATATCTAAATAACTAAAACTTGGTACACTTTCACTCACACACAAAAGTCACTTCTTCACTCACATAGCCTCGTCTCGAAACGTGGAGGTCTAAGTAGGTTTCCTCCAAAGGGATTCCGAAAACACCCCATCTTTTCTTGACAGGACTATCCACTCCCAATGTTAATCAAACGAGGTTGGTTTTCACCCCCAGCCTCACAAAACAACTTCATCTAAAAACTTTCTAAAAACTCACTAAGTTTTCCTCCACAGGAGGTGCCAAAAGAAGTTTTTAGTCTAGGTAGGATTTCGGGGATATGCATCCAAATAACTCCCCGTTATCTGGTTCTCACATTCTCAAACATAGAAGTTGACAAATAGGGAACTTCAAATCCTCCAATTCCAGTGTTCCAATCACCATAAGGTAGGGAGATACCCGTGAAGGGTCGAAGGTCGAGGTCCGGTTGTTCTGCGCATCCCCCCTTGAAGCACCCACCTCTTGGACGGGATCCAGCCCGTGACCCATTTCTTAGGCCGAAAATCTAAATGCCGCACTTGGACTGAGGTACCTAGTGACCAACTTTAGGACATCTACCCAGGTGGCAATTGTGGGCTGCAATCGCACCTTGATTGGATTTTGTGTGGCTATTGGGAAGTATCACCAGCTCTTTCGGGATATGCCCCCTCTACCCTTCATTATAACCAATTACTTCATCCTTCACTAGTGTCTCTTCCAGTGACTTCAGACCCCACTGTTGAGTACTATTGGAAGGTCCAGTGCTTTTTGAGAGGAAGGACGTTACGTCTTCTAGGACACGAGCATTTTCTTTCTTTTGATTCCCCCACGCAGACAAAACCCACTTACCCATATATATGTTTCATTCTCATTTTATGTATGATGCACATCTGATTACAGTTTGATTTGGATATATATATATTGTGTAAACATTCAACGCAAAAGCTGTTGGCTTCTATATTTCTCTCACCACTTGTTGCACACATTCACACAACTAGCCTGACATCATAGGGGAACCACAGAACCCCCGTCGTTCACGACGCTTACTCAACCTCCCTCCTATCTTAGGAGGAGTATCTGGTCGTACCCACTCATAGGTACCTCCTTCACACACTCCTGTGAGTGCTACCATCTTGGGATCAACTTTGCTTGGTTCTACATTACTTGGGTCAACTTCCCAAGGTCATTCGTCCACTCGCTCTCCTTTACACGGAAGCGGGCAACCCACTTCCTCTCAAGGAGGGAGTACCAACCCACCTAGTCCCCATCAAGGGTCAGGTTCACAACACAACATGGCTGGAGCTAACCCTCCCCCACCACTACATATGCCATACTTGGCCTCTCTCAACATACCGGATCTCACCAAGCTCATGAATGATCCTATATTGCATGAGGCCACATGGCCTGCAATGCCCACCAAACTTCCTTCAGACATACCAAAATTTGAAGGAAAGGCAGGGGATGACCCCGCCAACCATGTCATGACCTTTCATCTATGGTGCTCTTCCAATAGAATTATGGATGATTCCGTCAGGCTGCAATTATTTCAACACACACTTACCGGCCCATCATCCAAATGGTATGTCGAAGAAAAATCCGGGTCCCATACGACCTTTGAGTCTTTGGCCAAAGCCTTCTTGACCTTTTTCCAATTACCCATCCTCCATGACAATGGTCTAGAACTACTGTCTAACTTCAAACAGACCTCAGCCACCCACATCGCTGACCACATTCATGAGTGGCGTAGGCGACGTAGTTTGTGTAAAGC
>ML778338.1:195408-209718 GCA_009831015.1 Picea engelmannii
GACGTCGCTGAAGATCTACCCCGCAACCCCCCCAACTCTCTTGTTCATACGGAGACTCTCCATCCAACCACCACGGGTACTCCTCAGTACTTCAACATATGGTTCATGTCGAGCGAACCCTCACCCTCTACTTGTACCCCTCCCCTTGCTTCTCCAGTAGGGGGCAATCACACTAGCACTGAGATCACTCATCATGACCCCTTATATTCCCGTCGTTTCCAAAATGACGAGGAAATACTGGAAGAGCTACACAACCCAGACTCTCCCTGGGACGCACTACATCATCGTGCACTCTTCCTCCCACGGGAAGCCCTCATGCCTCCTAATCAAAACCCCGTGTATGCGGTCAAAACCAAAGATTCTATCCCATCTGGGCCTATCAATTGGTTCAACAATCCCATTCCTGCCCTTGATGCGTTTGAAGGAGGAAACATGGCTAACATTTCCCCCACCATCAAAATCGACATTTCCATTAAAAATGGTGTCGTTGAAGAAATCATCATTGGAGCTGCTTGCACTCCTCAGGAAATTGCCGCATATAAAGCCCTCTTCCAGGAATATAGGGATATTTTCGCCTGGTCATACACGAAGATGCTGGGTCTTGACCCATCTATTGTCGAACATCGCGTCGACACCTAGCCTGACATCACACCAGTTCGCCAGAAATAGCGACCGCTACACCCTTCCAAGGCCGCGGCTATCAAAGCCGAAATTGACAAATTACGTACGGTCGGGTTTATTTATCCCATCGCTTACACTTCATGGGTTTCCAACCCTGTACCCGTCGACAAAAAACAGGTCACTATCCACGTTTGCATAGACTTTCGTGATCTCAATAACGCATGTCCAAAAGACAACTTCCCAACGCCTTTCATCGATCAGATTATCGATGACTGCGCTGGCCATGAGGCTCTCTCCTTTATGTACGGATTCTTTGGCTATAACCAAATTCAAATCCACCCAGCCGATCAATATAAAACCACATTCATTACCCCGTGGGGTACTTTCGCATATCGTGTCATGCCTTTCGGCTTAAAAAACGCCCACGCAACCTTCCAGCGGGCCATGACATACATATTTCACGATCTGGCTGAAATCATCCTCGCCTACTTGGACGACCTCACAGCTCGCTCCAAGAAATGCACCCAACATATTGATGATTTACGAATCATTTTTCAATGGTGTCGTCAGTATAATATCCGCTTGAATCCTCTCAAGTGTGTGTTCTGTGTCACCGCTGGGCGCCTCCTTGGTTTTATTGTTTCCCAAAACGGTATTACCATGGACCCCCTCAATGTCAAAGCCATCACCGACATTCCACCTCCTTGGAATTTACAACAACTGCAGAGTCTACAGGGCAAAGCTAACTTCCTCAGACTCTTTGTTCCTGATTACGCCATACGCGTGCATGGTTTCCTTCGCTTACTACATCATGACATCCCCTTTCATTGGGACGATTATGCCCAACAGTCATTTGATGATCTCAAAGAAGCACTTTCAAATGCACCTTTAATTAGTGCACCTGACTATAATCGCGACTACATCCTCTACGTATCAGCATCAGCTGTATCAATAGCCAGCATCCTTGTCCAGCTCGGAGATGACAATCGTGAACACGTCATTTACTACATTAGTAAGAACCCTTCAGGACCACCCTTGAAGTACAAACACAAAGAGAAACTTTCTCTTGCAGTCGTCCTCGCAGTCCAGAAACTGCGCCATTACATTCTGCTGCGGACCACCAAGGTCATCGCAGACTCCAACCCTATGCAATACTTTCTCAGCCGTCGACAAGTTAACGAAAAATTTGCTCGATGGATCGTTATCCTTCAGGAGTACGACCTCGAGTTTGCAACACCTAACAGTAAGAAGGCCCTTGTTCTCGCTGAACTTGTCACGGCCCTCCCCTCTAACACCACCAGTGCCCTCGTCAACACCAACTTTCCTGATGAACATCTCTTTTACATCGCCTCAGATGATCCTTGGTATGGAGACCTCCTCGTCTACCTGCGAACTCAAAAGTTCGATCAACACCTTTCACAAGATGATCGTCGGCGTATTCGCCATCAGGCCCCCCGCTATCTCCTCATCGAAGACATCCTATATTGGTGGGGCATTGACACTATTATTTGTCGTTGCCTGACTATTGATGAGGCCAACAGAGTCTTAAACAACTGCCACAACGGTGCCTATGGGGGCCATATTTTGGGTATATCCATGGCTCAGAAGATTATCCGAGCCGGTTACTTTTGGCCCACCTTGTTTCATGATTGCGTCCATGCCGTGAAATGCTGTGAGCAATGTCAACTCTATGCCAACAAAGCCCGTGCTCCCCCCGCTCTTCTTCACCCCATCATTAGGGCCGACCCCTTTTGCAAATGGGGCATCGACTTTATGACTTGTAATCCCCCCTCCAGCAATGGTCACAAATACATTTTTTTCGCCGTTGATTACTTCACCAAATGGGCCGAAGCAATGCCTACTTTCAACAACACCGTTGACACTGCAGCGTGCTTCTTCTTTAACCACGTCATATCCCGTTTTGGCGTACCACTCCAACTCATTTCCGATCATGGGAAACACTTTGAGAATGAGATCTTCGTCGAAGTCTCTTCTCGGTTAGGCTTCTCTCACGAGTTCGCCTCACCATATTACCCTCAGTCAAATGGACAGGTCGAGGCAGTAAACAAAGTCCTCAAGACAATGTTACAGTGCACGGTTAATAAACATAAAACCAATTGGCATCACATGTTATTTTCTGTGCTATGGGCTTATCGAACGGCAGTAAAGACCGCCATGGGTTTCATGCCATTCCATTTAGTCCATGGGGTTGAGGCAACTCTTCCCATCGAGTTCAAAATTCCCACCCTACGCACCACAATTGAGCTATTACCGGACACTGCTCCAATGGAGCAGCGCTTGCTGAACTTGGAGTCGCTGGATGAATATCGTCGATCTTCATTACAGAACAACGAGGCAGCTAAAAAATGATCCAAAGCTACCTTTGATCGCCATGTCAACCTTCGTTCATTCCGAGAAGGCGACCTCGTCTTGGCCTATGATATCGCCCATGATACCTTTGGCCACGACAAATTCAAATCACTTTGGCATGGCCCTTACATCATCCAACATTGCCTCACAAAAGGTGCATACATCCTGGCCTCCCCCGAAGGCCTCTCACTAAAGGAACCTGTCAATGGGTTATACCTCAAGAAATTTTATGCTTAACAGTAGTCACACTACTTTAGGTCATTTTCTTTTTCTAGTGTTTTTAATCTTTTTTCTCTCACCCCTCTCATCTAAACTTCCCGTTGTGCTATTGAAAGATGCTTCCTTCACCAGCTTACCACATTGGTTACGCTGACAGCGCTAGCCATTGGACACAAAATCTCGCTTCGGCAGCTTGGGCTTTATATACCCCCTCACATGAAATGCTACATTCCAGCGGCATCTGTTTGGGACCAGCAACCAACAACCAAGCCAAATACACTACGGTCATTGGCCTCCTGGCCGACGCCCAACATCATCATATTCGCCACCTTAGCGTCTTCCTCGACTCTCAACTAGTCGTTCTCCAGCTCAACAATGTTTACCGTGTACACGATCTGTGCCTCTTTTGCAAATACCTGCAAGTTAGATTATTTTCTCGACATTTTGATTCCATTACATTTACACATATTCCAAGACAATTGAATCAAACAACAGATGAAATAGATAACATGGTGTTAGATTGGCATATATCACATCAAGCTACACATACATAACACATCTCATACATCCTGTCATAGCATATAGATAAGATAGACATCATCATCATTATCAACAAAAAACATATGTAAACAATACCAGGATCTCAAAAAGATGTATACTCATATATATATATCAAGGCCTAGCAGGCCATCCAAATGTTTACATACAAAAACTACATATGCCCACAGGCCAGTGCCACACCTTGGTACAAAATCGGCTCACCAGCCTATACAATCAAAAAAGATATACATGATACATCACTCAGGGTGCCTCTATCTCACCCCCACCTGCTCCTCCCTCAGGAGGAGGTGGTGGCCCACCCCCACCTGCCCCAGGTGGTGGTGGGGGAGCATCCACAGGACCCCCCTCCCCCGGTGGCAGGCGTCCACTAGTCATCGCGGCGAGCACAGCTGCTCGTCGCACAATACCCCGCCATGGTGGTGGTAACCCTATGCACTGCTCCAGGAACCCCTCGTCCTGGATACGGATCCACATGCCCTTAGGCACATCCTGTAACACCGTCTCCAGCCGACGGCGTATATCATCAAAATCACCTCTGGCCGCCGCCGGAGGAGCGTGCGATGGCCCCACACCAGGGTCATCAAAAAAACGCCTCCGTGCTGGTCTCTCGGGCTCTGCTAGTCACCTCGCGACCTCATCCCGCCAACGCCTCCCTCCACGCGGTGGTCTCTCCGGCTTTCACTGAATCGGCGCTCGCTGAAACTCCACCTCATGCCTGCGAGGTGCCAAATCTGCACATGCACAAAACAACAAACACATGATCATATCAACATCTATATCACATATGAACTGGTATATCAAAAAATAACATAAATCAAAATATACACAATAATCAACATACCTCGATGGTTAAAAACCTCCCCAGGAGGCAGCACCATATCCGGATCATCCCAGAAGTCCACCCTAGTATAGGGGTATCGAGGTATGACCTGCAGCATCTGTCGCCATATCTGCACCGCCTGCGCTGTAAAGTAGTGCCCACCTTCGCCACCACTGTGGCGAACCAAAACTAATGACCACCTCCACAAGCACGGCTCTCGCGCCCCTGGCGCCTCCAGTAGAACCCTCAGGCGCAGCATCGGCACCCTCTCCAAGAACCAGGCCACTAGGATCGAGCCGAAAGCAAATTCTCCGGTACCTGTGGACCGACAACGGTCCAGCTACGCGATCATCCGTGCGTACAGCGTAAGCCCCCATGCAAACCGCTCACGACCGACCACCACCCTCTCCAGCAGTAGCAGCTGGCCACCATTGATCTGTTGGGTCGCAAGTGATCCATACACCCGAACAATCATCGCCGCTATGCAACGATGTAGCAGCAAATCTATCTTGCTGATACTCACTACAGTCCCAGACATGTAGTTCTCGCCTGAGCAAAATCGCTCGGCGATCTTAGACAGGGGTGTATCCCTCGACAGCACAGGCTCTGCCGGCAGAGGCGTCCCCCGGAAGGGGAGCCCCATCAAAAAATAGATATCCTCCACCGCAGTGAAGGGGATCTGCTCTCCTCGCACAAGGAAGCAGTGAAGATCCGGACTCCACATCCGAAGCAGGAACTGGAGAAAGTACTCCTGTGCCCGTATCAACGGGCACTCAAAGAACTTTAGCAACCCACAGGTTGCTAAAGCCGCTCGCACCTCAGGCCCGACATTGGCCACAACATCTCGCAACTGTGACCAATCTCGCTCATGCCACCGAACTGCCATAGTAACTGTTGGTCACCTGCACATAAAACAGAGCCCCATATCAGCTTATGCAACCATCCAATGCATCAAAAAGACTCCCTTTTTACCCTTCAACCTTGCCTCTTAGGCGCGGTTTTACCACCCACAGGCACGCACACATGCTCACTTGTTCATTATACAGGCGCGCACGTGAGTGCGCCTGTTCACCATACAGGCACGCGCTAGGGCATGCCTGTCAAACCCACAGGCACGCTCTGATGCACACCTGTTCACCACACAAGCGCGCACTAGTGCGCGCCTATCCACCTCACAGGCGCGCCCCTAGGGTGTGCCTTAAATTCCCCCTCACACGCACCAAGGCGTGATTATTCAGTGGAAAGGCGTGCACGTATGCGCACCTTCCACTGAATCACCCGTGCATGTGGGCCCACAACCTACCAAAAAACCCCTTACACCCCCTGTATGCCCCCCCGTACCTACCCTGCCCAAAAATTGGAAACCTATTTCTATGTAGGAGGATCAGACCACTAACCTGAAACTCACACACCGTCGATCGGATACCTCGTGCTCTCTGAATCTCCAAATTTCCTCTGCAATCTGCTCGTCCAGTCACTATAGCAGCAGGTACAAATGAGGTGGCAATGTGGGCCCTATAGCTATATATAGGCCTTTTTCCAAACTTCCACTCAACATTCCGGGAGCCCAGGGTGTCCATTTTTCAAACCGTCTTCAGCCATGGGATCAACATCCCACCGCCTACATCACGACTGTCCTTGGGTCACTTTTCGTCCTAGGCCCCTGGGGCGCCCTTTTTTTTTCATATCATGGTCAGGTACGCACGTGCATAGTCACATTTGTCAAATACAAGCTCATATCTTTGATTCTCTTCAGATAGTGTTCACTTTGGGTATTTGGTTGTTATGTGCGCAGGTACTTGCTCATCGGTCATCAACATCATCCCTTCAGGTATATATCCAGCACTGGCATGTAGTCTCTCCCACTGTATTGCATTTACATTTCTAGTCACACCCTCTGATATTGGCCTTTAGGATCCTCATTCCCGGCTCTGCAGTACCCACACCTCCATTTGCATCTTTGGTACTGTAACCCGGTAGCATTCTCACCCACATGAGTTGTCCCATTCATAGCACCTTTTGGCACTTTTGACACTCATGCTGTTTTTCATTACCCTTTAGGGATGGGAGTCCCGATAGTCTTTCATCATGACATGAATCATCCACATACTCTTTCTCTTCATTTTGCTAGCTTTCCCACATGGACTCCCAGATTATCTCGTTATGGTTCTAATTTTTTTTTTACCTGCACCTCCGCAGGATCATGAGCCCTTCATTTCATCCACACTCAGTTTGCCCATCTGTGAACCTACCCTCATTTCACCTACCTCATACATAAACCCACCAATGGGGCCCCCACCCTTCATCAGTTTCCCAAGACAATTCTGCCCTCCCTGGGGCACGCATTTCACACTGGGGCACCCGTTTCTGTATTTGTAACTTTTTCCCCAAAATTATTCATTATTTATTGTACAAACACCTTTATTTCCAGTCATTACATTCTTTGTCGTCACCGTTGGCGACTTGATTTCTTTTGGCCACACACAACCCATGTCACCCTTGGTTGGAGCATTACTTATCATCTACCCTTGCCGGCATCGTCCATATCTTCAGAGTACTCCACAGGTCAGTTACCTCTACCCTCTGAATTTGTTCACCTTGTCCTGCCTCTGGCACAACTTATCACCGGTCTTGTCGTCCCCCTGACACTTGACCTTGTTACACGGTTGCGACCACTGTTTCTCTCATGCATCCTCCAGCCAAGGGCAGTCTTGAGTCTTCCCACTTCTTGACTTCGTCCATGTACCTCTGCCACTTTCTCACCTCAGTAGATTCCACGGAGCCCTTTGCTTCTAGGAGTCGCGTCCCCCTTTTTGTCGACATCAGCACACTTTTCCAGAAGGGTGACAATATCTTGATTCTCATTCTTTATTTTAATGAGAGATCTCGGACGGCACAGGCTGAAACACCATTGCTCCCTGCTGTCATTGGCCCCCATAACATTCGACGCCAACACTTTCTCATGTTATGGTGGGTCTTACTTTGTGACTATTGCAGTTATCTTTGTCATTTGCTGAAGACCTCTGAACTTGGTAGGGCCATCAATGCCCACATCATCGTCGCTGCTTATTACCATGATCATTGCCTATTATTCAGAGTATGTTCCTTTGCAGAATTGTCTTCTGCCTTTATCATTACCGCCCCCGAGGGCGCTGCAGTTGTCTAGACCAACACTTCCATCATCTTTTTTCAAAGTTACATAACACGAGCATGGGGCATGCCTGCCTCGTTTGTACACAGTTGTATATTTTTCTGCACAACTCTCAGAAGGTCGGGTCCTACCGGTTCCTTTTTTCTCCAACGGATCGCTCCGAACGGTCCCACTATTGCTCTCCCTTACAACAACATTCTCAGTAGAAGAAACATTGATGGATTTCGGCTATACGTATGCTCCTAACCTCATCCATTAGGGGGCATCTGTTATCACTGAAATTTCATCCGCACATGGTGACAAGAACTCCGCATCATCAAAAAAACAATGAAGTCATTCATGGCACTGAATTAATTTCACAACATTCCAAAAGGGTCAAAAACTATACAAAGTAACCAAAAATTGAAGGGCGCTTCACAGTAGTTTGGTGCGCATGCACATGCACTGGACAAGAACGTACTCTGCGCGCATGCGCACACGACACACGACTATCAATGACAAAACCCGTGCACCTGCTAAAACGGTGCATTTATTGAATTGGCCAGCCTCTCAACCACTTACGAACCAGCTCCCAATCTGATTTGACTCCCAAATCTGAGATGAATCCGCAGGGTAGGCGGGTTAATGACCTAATGAAGCCCTAAAGAGCCCCTTTTCACACTTTGAAGAGGTTACATAATCACCCGGTGATTTGCTATAAAAATCCATGAAGGAACATTGTTTCCGCAAGGAATTTCAAGTATTGTTATGCTGCTAAGATTGTCAAGGGCTCATTCTTTGACGATAACATATCGACAGCATTTCATAGAGCCATTCACCTCTCCATTGAGCGGATGTGCTGGGAGTTCTTTCACTATCAGTCTCATTTCTTCGCATTGTAAGGAAAACAAGTTCGTGAGGGCCTCAAGAGCCTTCCTTTGGGGGAAGAAGGAACCACAGTTCCTTTCCTTCATCGTGCTCTGATTTCATCAATAGACCAGCTCAAAACCATTGGTGATATCAGTGTCTTTTTTGTGTTTATTGTTTCTTTATCCATATGTTCACAGTTTAGTTTGTTTTTATTTAATTCTTGCTTGTAGTTTGTTTTGTTTCCTCTAACCCTTCCTTCCACAGCTGTCATGCTCTGCAAGACCCAACAGGGTATGTAAGCACCCTCGATTTGCTCACTAGGTGATGAATTGGGTGCGAACACTCAGGAACTATGACCTATGGAACTATGCCCTCTGGAACTATGACCTGTGGAACTATGCCCTATGGAACTATGACCTGTAGAACTACGCCCTCTGGAACTATGACCCATGGAACTACACCCTCTGGAGCTACGCCCTCTCCAACTATGACCTCTGGAACTACGCCCTCTAGAACTATGACCTCTGGAACTATTCCCTCTGGAACTATGACCTGTGGAACTACGCCCTCTGGAACTATGACCTGTGGAACTACACCCTCTGGAACTATGCCCTCTGGAACTATGAACTTTAGAACTACGCCCTATAGAACCATACTATGGAACTATGACCTGTAGAACTACGCCCTCTGGAACTATGACCTCTGGAACTATGACCTCTAGAACTATGTGTTGTAGAACTATGACATGTGGAATTGTGACCTTTTGAACTATGACCTCTAGAACTACGCCCTCTGGAACTGTGACCTATGGAACTATGCCCTTTGGAACTTTGACTTCTGGAACTATGACCTGTGGAACTGTGACTTGTGCAACTATGCCCTCTATAACTATGACCTCTAGAACTACACCCTGTAGAACTATGACCTGTGGAACTGTGACTTGTGGAACTATGACTTGTGGAACTATGCCTTCTGGAGCTATGACTTGTGGAACTATGCCCTTTGGAACTATGACATGTGGAATTGTGACTTTTGGAACTACGCCCTCTGGAACTATGACCTCTAGAACTACACCCTATAGAACTATGACCTATGGAACTACGCTCTCTGGAACTATGTCCTGTGGAACTATGACCTTTGGAACTATGACCTCTGGAACTACGTCGTCTGGAACTATGACATGTGGAACTACACCCTCTGGAACTATGACCTATGGAACTACACCCTCTGGAACTATGACCTGTGGAACTACGCCCTCTGGAACTATGACCTGTGGAACTACACCCTCTGGAGCTATGCCCTTTGGAACTATGACCTATGGAACTATGCCCTCTGGAACTACGCCCTCTGTAACTATGACCTCTAAAACTATGCCCTCTGGAACTATGCGCTTTGGAACTATGCCCTCTGGAACTATGCCTTGTAGAACCATACTGTGGAATTATGACCTGTGGAACTATGCCCTCTGGAACTATGACCTGTGAAACTATGCCCTCTGGAACTATGACCTTTGGAACTACGCCCTCTGGAACTATGACCTATAGAACTACACCATGTAGAACTATGACATGTGGAATTGTGACCTATGGAACTATGACCTGTGGAACTACGCCTTCTAGAACTATGCCTTGTGGAACATCGACCGGTGGAACTACGCCCTCTGGAACTATGACCTCTGGAACAATGACCTGTGGAATTGTGACTTGTGGAACTACGCCCTCTAGAACTATGACCTCTGGAACTATGACCTCTAGAACCACACCCTATAGAACTATGACCTGTGGAACTATGACCTGTGGAACTATGACCTGTGGAACTATGACCTATGGAACTACGCCCTCTGGAACTATGACCTGTGGAACTATGCCCTCTGGAACTATGACCTGTGGAACGACGCCCTCTGGAACTATCACCTTTGGAACTACACCGTTTGGAACTATGACCTGTGGAGCTGCACCCTCTAGAGCTACACCCTCTGCAACTACGACTTGTGGAACTATGCCCTCTGGAACTATGACCTATGGAATGACGCCCTCTGGAACTATGACCTATGGCAGTACACCTTCTGGAACTATGACCTGTGGAACTACGACCTCTGGAACTATGAACTCTGGAACTACGCCCTATATAACCATACTGTGAAACTATGACCTATGGAATTTCACCCTCTGGAACTATGACTTGTGGAACTACGCCCTCTGGAACTACACCCTCTATAACTATGACCTCTGGAACTATGCCCTTTGGAACTATGACCTCTGGAACTATAACCTCTAGAACTACACCCTGTAGAACTATGACCCATGGTACTGTGACTTGTGTAACTATGACCTATGGAACTACACCTTCTGGAACTATGACCTATGGTACTTTGAACTATGGAACTACGCCCTCTAGAACTACACCCTCTGGAACTATAACCTTTGGAACTATGACCTGTGGAATTGTGACTTGTGGAACTATGACCTCTCGAACTATGACCTATGGAATTGTGACTTGTGGAACTACGCCCTCTAGAACTATGACCTTTGGAACTATGACCTCTAGAACCACACCCTGTAGAACTATGACCTGTGGAACTATGACCTGTGGAACTATGACCTATGGAACTATGCCCTTTGGAACTACGACCTATGGAACTATGCCCTTTGGAACTATGACCTGTGGAATGACGCCCTCTGGAACTATGACCTCTAGAACTATGACTTCTAGAACCACACCCTGTAGAACTATGACCTGTGGAACTATGACCTGTGGAACTATGACCTGTGGAACTATGACCTATGGAACTATGCCCTCTGGAACTATGACCTGTGGAACTATGCCCTGTAGAACTATGACCTCTGGAATGATGCCCTGTAGAACTATGACTTGTGGAACTATGACCTGTGGAACTATGACCTATGGAACTACGCCCTCTGGAACTACGACCTGTGGAACTATTCCCTTTGGAACTATGACCTGTGGAATGACGCCCTCTGGAACTATGACCTGTGGAAGTACACCCTCTGGATCTATGACCTGTGGTACTGCGCCCTCTGCAACTATCACCTCTGGAACTACGCCCTCTGGAAATATGACCTCTAGAACTATGCCCTCTGGAATTATGACCTATGGAACCACGCCCTGTGGAACTATGATCTGTGGAACTACGCCCTTTGGAACTATGCCCTCTGGAACTATGAGCTTTGGCTCTACACCCTATAGAACCATACTGTGGAACTATGACCTGTGGAACTATGCCCTCTTGAACTACGCCCTGTGGAACTTTGACCTCTGTAACTATGACTTTTGGAGCTACGCCCTCTAGAACTATGACGTCTAGAACTATGCCCTATAGAACTATGACATGTGGAACTGTGATCTGTGGAACTATGACCTGTGGAACTACGCCTTCTGGAACTATGACCTGTGGAACTACGCCTTCTGGAACTATAACTAGTGGAACTACGCCCTTTGGAACTATGACCTGTGGAATTGTGACATGTGGAACTACGCCCTCTAGAACTACAGCCTCTGGAACTATGACCTCTAGAACTATGCCTTGTAGAACTATGACCTGTGGAACTATGACCTGTGGAAATATGACCTATGGAACTACGCCCTCTGGAACTATGACTTGTGGAACTATGCCCTCTGGAACTATGACCTATGGAACTACGCCCTATGGAACTATGACCTGTGGAACTACACCCTATGGAACTATGACCTATGGAACTACGCCCTCTAGAGCTACGCCCTATGGAACTATGACCTCAAGAACTACGCCCTCTGGAACTATGACCTCTGAAACTATAACCTATAGAACTACGCCATCTGGAACTATGACCTGTGGAACTACGCCCTATGGAACTACACCTCTGGAACTATGCCATGTAGAACCATACTATGGAACTATGACCTACAAAACTACGTCCTTTGGAACTATGACCCATGGAACTATGCCCTCTAAAACTACGCCCTTTGGAACTATGACCTCTGGAACTACACCCTCTGGAACTATGAACTCTGGAACTATGACCTCTAGAACTACTCCCTGTAGAACTATGACATGTGGAACTATGACCTGTGGAACTATGACCTATGGAATTACGCCTTCTAGAACTATGACTTTTGGAGATTTGACCTGTGGAACTACGCCTTCTAGAACTATGACCTCTGGAACAATGACCTGTGGAATTGTGACTTGTGGAACTATGCCCTCTAGAACTATGACCTCTAGAACTATGACTTCTAGAACCACACCCTGTAGAACTATGACCTGTGGAACTATGACCTATGGAACTACACCCTCTGGAACTACGACTTGTGCAACTATGCCGTCTAGAACTATGACCTGTGGAATGACACCCTCTGGAACTATGACCTGTGGAACTATGCCCTCTGGAACTATGACCTGTGGAACTACGCCCTCTGGAGCTACGCCCTCTGCAACTATGACCTCTAGAACTACGCCCTCTGGAACTATGACCTTTGGAACTATGCCCTCTGGAACTATGACTTGTGGAACTACACCCTCTGGAACTATGACCTATGAAAGTACGCCCTCTAGAACTATGCCCTTTGCAACTATGACCTTTGGAACTATACCCTGTAGAACCATACTGTGGAACTATGACCTGTGGAACTACGCCCTCTGGAACTATGACCTCAAGAACTATGATCTGTGGAACTACGCCCTATGGAACTATGACCTCTGGAACTACGCCCTCATAATTCTATAGGGCGTAGTTCTAGAGGTCATAGCTCCAGAGGTCATAGTTGCAGAGAGCGTAGTTCCACAAGTCACAGCTCCACAGGTCATAGTTCCAGAGGGTGTAGTTCTAGAGGGCGTATTTCCATAGGTCATAGTTCCAGAGGGCATAGTTCCACAAGTCATATTTCCATAGGGCGTAGTTCCACAGGTCATAGGTATATACCCATCTGGCTATAAGAAGCGTATATATTCCACCAAATTCTTGGGTGACTTTCATGGAATATATACCCTGCTTATAGCCAGATGGGTATATACCTATGACCTGTGGAACTATGCCCTCTGGAACTATGACCTGTGGAACTACGCTCTCTGGAAATATGACATGTGGAACTACGCCCTCTAGAACTATGACCTATGGAATTGTGACTTGTGCAACTACACCCTCTAGAACTACGCCCTTGTGGAATTATCCAAATAGATGTTGAGTTGAACAATTAAGTACAATAGAGGTTAATAATCCCTTTGGATTTTTTTGAATCTGAGTGTATTGATCTAGCATCTCAGGTTTTTCATTAACTAACTATGGGGCATCAAATTTTGTTTAAAACACAAGTATATATGTCATTTGTATGTATGGGTGATATGTTTGAATTATGGTGACAAGCATCTAAATAATTATCTATGTTGAGTAAGCACATCTCAAGAGAAAAATTCCCCTTCAATTGGAAAATTTGAATTGGAGTTTTTATTTCTAACTCTTATTTCAGATGTGTGATAAGCCATATGATCATTCCATCTTTTGGGTTCCTATGTTGAACAAAGGCTTGTATATTTAATAAGTTTTGCAAGAAAGGAGCAAAGCAAAGTACCATGTTTGAAATAGAGCCATCCTCTTATGGTTGTTGATGATTGACAACTAAGAAGATTTGGACTCAAAATTGGACTCGTAATAGAGAATCGATTATTTTTATTTCTATAGATATTTATGTTGTTGTGTGTGGGTTATAAGTCCCTCATTTATAT
>ML778338.1:211658-239974 GCA_009831015.1 Picea engelmannii
GCTTCTTACTTTTGAACCTCCATGTTTTGATTTCTCAATGTGATTTCAACATTTCAAATTGCTTCTACTTCTCCACCTACCTTTTACATTATCTAGACATAACAATACTTTAAACTCATTGCTAAAGTGGAATTGTGGTGGGATCCTTTTACATTATCTAGACATAATGATACTTTAAACTCGCTACTAGAGTGAAATGCTCATGTGAGGACTCTCTTCTCATTTTTAACTATTCCCTTAACATCTTCAAAAACATTGATTCTTCTACTTCCCCGCCTACCTTTAGACACGATAATGCTTAAATATCATTCCTAGATTGGAATGGTGGTGTGAGGACTCTCTTCCCCCTTAAACTTGTTCCCTTAACATCTTTAAGAACTTTTATTCTTCTACTTCCATGCCTACCTTTTACATTATGTAGACAAAATGATACGCACAACCCCCTTAAACTAGAGTGGAATGGTGATGTGAGGACATTCTTCCCTCTTTTAATGGTTCCCTAAGCATGTTCAAAACCTTTGATTCTTCTACTTCCTCACCTACCTTTTACATTATTAGACACAATGATACTTCAAAATCAATGCTTGAGTCAAACATGGTGTGAGGAGACTCTTTCTCCTTATAATTGTTCTCTTAGCATCTTCAAAAACTATGAATATTTTACTTCTCCGTCTACCTTTAACATTATTTAGACACAATGATACTTAGAACTCATTGTTGGAATAAAATGATGATGTGTGGACTCCCTTCCACTTGTAATTGTTTGATTTACATCTTCAAGAAAATTTTGATTCTTGTGCTTTCTCACTCACCTTTTTACGTTGCTTACATATAATTATATTTAAAACTCAATGATAAAATGAAATGATGGTGTGAAATCTCTCACCTTGTAATTATTTCTTAAACATCTTAAAATTCTTTTACTCCCACAAAATTCATTATTAGAATGAATGATTACATGAAGAATGTCTTCCCCTTCTTATTTTTCCCATGCATTTTCCAAAGCTTGCCTCATTCTTCAAAGAAGTGGAGGCATCACCAAAAGCTTTGATTTTTTTATGGTGGAAAGGTAAATTTACCTTATATCTCAAACAAGTGGAGTGATTAAGATTATGGTAGTAGGGTTCTTCGCCTTCAATACTTAAGCTTCCACATTTATCCCTGAGCATATAGCTTAATCATCCATGAATATTTCTTTCCTTAACTTTGAATCGAAGTGAGAAATCGCTATTATGCTAACATTTGTTGGGAACATCGCCCTTTCCAATTCAAGTTCCTGACAAATTTTAAGTTGATCTGTTGCCCTCTTGACAAGCTAAGTTCACATTTTCCTACTAGACTGAGTGCCCACCATTTTTTTCACTTCAATCAATTGTTAAGGTCAATGCAAATAATTAAACAAATATTATTGTCCCAACTAACCTCAAGACAATTGGCATGATGTTTGGTTACTCTGCTTTAATAAAAAGGGAATTTATGGAAAAGATGACACGAAAAAGAAAATCTATGATACTCGGTGTGATAGCAGGAAATTTGACATGAACCCTAGATTTTATTAAGAACGCCTGATAAGTGTAGGGATAATACACAAGATTATAAGGCACATAAGGCCAAAACTCTGTGCATTTGCCTATGCCCTTCACCTTCTTCAGCACTTTGTTCGCATCCACATATCCAGTTACTGTCAACTTATGTTGATTTCTGTTCACGTCCACCGATCTCACTCCTGCACATGATAATCATTAATTGATCTTGATTATATACCTCCATACTCAACTCGCATTGCACAATTATATACAGGAATAGGTAGGTTAGGCCTCAGTGTTCACCTTTCATGGAAGAGACTGATTTCTTCACTTTCCTCTCGCAGCCCTCACAATCCATGCGGACCTTCACCTCTATAGTCTGCACTATTCCAGAGTTTAAACAATGATCAACTTGCATAGTAGAACTAACAGATGCCCAATATGCCTATTTTAGCTACGATTCATAAGAGGGGGAATGTAGTTTACCTACAATTGTTTACGCTTGTTGCGTTTCCTGTAACCGCTAAAGAATTCCGATACGTAATCTAACGTGCCCATTTTAGAGCAGAAACTTGAAATTATTCTGAAGCATGACTGAAAGCAGCAGAAAGGATCGATCACAAGATCTACTAGAAGGCGTGTGTTGGAAGAGAGCGGGGCAGATTTTATAGGGAAAGTGAAAAACTACTAGAGGTCATTATGATTCTTGAAAGCAAAATTGGGTAGCTCAAGCTGTTTTAAAAATGATGAAAGCTGATTTCCAAATGGATTACCTCCCATGATAAAATGAATGTTTAGCAGTAATGACTGCCCCTGCTACTTGCCCCTGTTTTAAAACACGCTAAGAGCTGTAACAAAGTCACCCTGTTTTAAAGTGCTCCTAGAGCTATAACGAAGTCGATGAGTTGGAACTCATCATTTACAGTGAATAAAACCCAAACACAACAACCCTGAGCAAGATACCAATCGTCGATTCAAATTTCATCCCGCCTCTGGAGCCCACCTATTTACAAGTTTAAATTTTTCAACGAATGTGCATGGATCCATTCCATGGCGCATGGCATGGAAGTTGGATGGCTAATTATTCCATGGAATGACAGAGGTTTGTGTCACGGTAACAACGTTTGGCCAAGTGGAGTGGGCAGCCGGCCGGAGTTCTGACACGATGGATGACGGGAGTTCGGACATGGAAAACGGCTGTCGGCAAAGGTTCAAAACGTTTTGGGTTTTAACTTATGCCATTTTCAAGTATCTTGGTTATAAGGAGAGGAGAAGATTTTTATCATAGGAAATAGAAATTAGGAAATAGAAATGGAAGAAATGAAAAATAAGAAAGATATCGTTGATGTGTTTTTTAGGGTTTAAGAGTGGAATATGTCATTTGCAGGAAGTAAATTTAGGTGGGGAGGATAAAAGTCATTCTTCCCAACCACTTAAACTAAATCCAATTGTTAATGGTATGTGAAGATGTATACATCTATAAGTATTTTCTTATGATGATAATGAATGGATTTCATTAATTATATATGAACAAACACATTATTAATTATAGTGATGTTGACCTGTAATCTATGATTAGAAAATATGAATACCTTATGGGAGCCCATACTTATGAGGGAATATGAGGGAATGTTCATAAAAACTTATCAATATGGATTAAGGACAGAAAATTCATTCCATCAAACTTATACCATTTAGCCTAAACTTATAAATACCACTTGAGGATAGAGAAGTTGCAAGCTTTATAAATGTTGAAAGTCAAATAAAACATTGAAAAAACATTACAACTTTTGATGCCTACTGCAATCACCCATATAATGAGTTAACATACCATACAATGACCCATATAATGAGTTACCATACCATACCATACTATGAGGCATAAAGACTTACAATGACCCATATAATGAGTTAGCATACCATGCCATGAGGTATAAAGACGAGTCCCAACATAGAAACTCGTGGCATGGAAAAAGAGGTCACTCACACACTAGGAGAGAGAAAACTAAAGTTCTGTTAATTGATTATCCAAACATCATGAAGAAAAAAAACTAAAATACTAATGAAGAAATGTTGAAAGAGAAAAGTTGATATTTTATGAAATTTTAATCATAATTATCATACAGCAACTAAGAAATCATTTTAATATATATATATATATATATATATATATAAAAGAGAAATAAATAAATAACATACATCAAAATATATAATATGTTATCTAATATAAAAAAAAAACATAAATATCAAATATATAAATAATCATAATACATATACCACAGTAGCAATGTACGCATATAATATAAAAAAGACAAAGGGAGTAAGAATAATACATAAAACTAGTCAATATTAAAAAAGGAATTTATTTAATATTTAATTCCATGTTAAGAAATAAACCATGGAAATCACTTGTTTAGGATAAAGGGAGTTTGGTGGGGTGGAATGAACTATGGGGACATTAGTTACTTCTATGGTTTCCATTTATGTGAGATGGATATGAGTTTTGTTTGATGAGTGAGAGTAAAGATTTATGGTATATCGAGTCGATATATGAGGTTAAGGTGAGATATTTTATTGGAAAGAGGGGGGTTAGGGCTAGATTGATAAGCGGAGGGAAAAGGCTATGATAGTGAAAGTTGAAAGAATTTTGTTCATAATTTGAAAAGTTGGTATAATTTTGGTAGAAAGAAGATAAGTTTGAAAAGTTGGTATAGTTTTCGTGGAAACAAGTTAAATTTATAAAATCGAAAGAAAACTCATGTCATTTGTTTATTTTTCCTACTTGAATTATACCTTAATGCATGAATAATGTTATGTAAAAAAATTTCAAATTGTCTTTATCATACTCATAGTTGTTCTGAAGTATTTGGAACCAAGTGATAATAGATGGATTACATTGTTAATATGATAGATGAACAACTTATTTGGGCTACCCAAGACTTGGCCAACCTAGCATTCCAGCTAAATTAGGGTGGAAATGGTTGAAAGGGTTGCTCTCATCGAAGTAGGGAATGTTGGAAATTTTAGGCAAGTTGGCCTAGAGATTATCCACCAGTGGAATTTGAAGGGATTTGCAACTAGAGGTGTGAGCAAATTGGAAGGATGGAGTGTACCCTGAGGCACTTAATAGTATACATGTTATCCCACCAAAGGTGTATGAAGGGGATGATCTGGATGACCTCAGACATGTCTTCTCCAATATGGATAGTGATGGAATTGTTAAGGGAAGTTATGATGAAGAGAGTTTATCGTACCGCAAAAAAGTGAGGGGATATTGAACTTCATATCTATTAACTCTTCGGGGCTTTCTATTGAACAATGAGAGATAGGTTTTATGGGTAAGCACCTATAAATTAACCTATTGAGTGTATCATCCATGGTGGATGATATAGGTGGATATAGGTGGCCATCCACCTTTTCCAACTAGCTCAAAACAATTTTCTGGCAATTTTGGTAATTTACTATTTTTAGCAGTATTTCGAGTCCTCAAACTTTCGGAGCCGTTTTGAGGCCCTAAACGACATTTTTTGGGAAAATTGGGAGCAACATGCAATTTCCTTCGATATTGCCCTTAAAATGAATCTCCTCGACGATACCTTTCCAACGGGCTATCATGCGCTTAAAACGAAGATCGTGTGCAAAAGTTACGACCCCGGGAAGTTGATGTACTAACTAACCCAAACGAGGCCCACATGACTTTTGGTGCTTCATCTCCTAGGGTTAGGTTTTTGGATGTCTAGGGTTTTTGGAATTCCTGTTTATTGTAAAAAGGCCTTCATAGCCTCATTGTAATCATGTTCTTGTGAATGAGCGCAACCGTCACATCTCTTCTCAGAGATAAGCCACCGCCATTACAACAAGCTTATTTTCCATTGCATTTTAGAGTTTCAACTTATTTGCTTATTGAATAAGAAACCGGTTTTACTGTATCTATGTTGTTTTGTGTTAAGCACCTGTTAATAATCTATAGTCATTTTGTTTTACTCATAAAATATGGATTGGTGGTATCAAAGTGGTCTTCTCCTTGTCATGTTAATGCATGTCCCCAACGAGGTCAAAGTACAAAGAGTTGGGTCTCGAGCTTGCTTCTCTTGAGCACAAAAGCTCTCGTACGCCCAAGCGACCTCTCATGGTAGGAGAAAAGAAATATGACGGGACAGGAGATCCTTTCAAAATGTTTCTTGAGGAATCCCTCATGTAATAGAGGAATGAGATGATGGATAGTTTCGCGCAAATCCTTTGGCGGCTACCAACAAGCGATGCATCTTCTTAGAGTGGGGGCACTGCCCCCTTCAAGGTACAAATAAACTTCAATATTCCTATATTTGAAGGTCAGATAGACGCATATGTTGTAGACAAGTGGTTGAATCTACTAGAAGGGTATTTTTCTGTCCATAACTTTTCGAATAGAGAAAATATTACTTTTGTGCTCCTCAAAGCCATTCCCCATGTCAAAGATTGGTGGGAAACTTTCTGTGAGCAAAAGGAAATAGAAGAACCCTCATTATTTACAGTCACAACCACCTCAGAATCCTTCAGGGATGCTATTAAGGAAAAATACTACCTTGTCGAAAGTTATGACGACTTGTATACCAAATGAACCACACTGCAGCAAGAAAGAAACCAAGCAGTGCCAAATTTCATAAATATCTTCCATACCTTGCGCACCAAGATGGGTATCAAAGATTCAGAGTGATATCTGGTGCTCAAGTACCGTGGTGCTCTACATAGATACATCCAGAACGAAACATAATTTTTGGACATCTCATCCTTGGTGGCGGCCTACCTATATGCCGTCAAAATTGAGCAGAAGCTCAAACAAAAGACGCAGCAATTTGAGCCTAGGAACCCCCCACAACAAATTCCAAGAAAGGGTGGCCCCAACCCACAGAAAAAACAACAGAGAAAATATGGACAATATCAAGACAACCATTCCAAGCCGCAAGCAAAGAAGGACACATAAAGGACAAAGAAAGACACCGAGAAGTGGTGCAACTTCCATAAGAGACCTTGGAATAACACTGTTGAATTCTGCTCAAAGAATTTGTTGATGGCCAAAGTGAAAGCCTCTGAATCAGATGTGAGTTATGACTCTAAGTCAGAACCAAAAATGGGAAGATGGATCATTGATGTGGAACCCATTACCATCGTTGCTACCACCAAGCTTCAGCTTGGTAAACCAGACGAGCCAGAAGAAGGAGAGTGCCTCTTCCATTCACAGATGTGGGTAAAAGGCACCCCGCTACACTTCATCGTTGATAGTGGTAACCAGAAGAACCTCATCTCAACAGAGGTCATTAAGAGGTTGGCCTTGTCGATGATGTCACACCTACAACCCTACATAATTGTATGGCTCCACCAAGGAAGCGATCTTTGTGTCAGCCAACAGTGTCGACTTCCATATGACATCAAGCCCTTCAAAGATGAGGTATTGTGTAATGTTGCTCCTCTCTAAGTTTGTGATGTTCTTTTGGGCCAACTTTATTTATGGAAACGTCGTGTTGTATATGAGTCTAGGCCTCGTAGTGTTATTATTACTTTGAATAAGAAATTGTACATGATAACCGAGGTAGTCCCACCTAGTGTTATTTCCTTGATCTCTGTTAAGCAATGTAGGAAGGTCATCTCTCAGATGGGGAAGTTTGTCTTCTTCGTGATTCGCTTTCAGAATGAGAGAAAGATCACAACCACATCCAGGGTATCTACGGCCAACCTCCCCACATAGCAGAATCAAGTAGATAAGGTCATGGAAGAATACTTGGATATCTTCTCCTCACCTATCGGGGTACCTCTACATTGTCAGGTCAAGCACCCCATCGATTTGACCCTCGATGCACCGCTTCCCAATGGGTCATTCTATCATCGCTCTCTGTTAGAGAATGAGGAGATCAAGTGACAGATTTAAGAACTGCTCCACAAGGGGCACATCCATCCCATCTTATCACCTTGAGGGAGCCTAATCATGCTGGTACAGAAGAAAGATGGAACATGGTGACTCTGCATTGATTACCAGGCTCTGAATAAAATCACAGTCAGAAACCAATACCCGATTCCCTGAATCGATGACCTCCTTGATCAACTCATGGGGGACAAATACTTCAGTAAGATTGATCTGAAAACTAGCTACCACCAAGTCCTGATAGAACAAACAGATGTATGGAAGACTGCCTTCAAGTCAAAGGAAGGTCTTTTGGAATGGTTGGTCATGCCCTTTGGTTTGACAAATGCTCCAGCCACTTTCATGAGGATGACAGACGATATCCTGTGACCATTCACCAATACTTTTGTAGTGGTGTATCTTGATGACATTCTCATTGATAGAAAGACTTGGGTCGAACACTTGCAGCATATTCAACATGTTCTGCACACCCTGAGGTACCACAAGCTATACACCAACTTTGAAAAATGATTCTTCAGCATGGACAAGGTACATTACTTGGGATACATTGTTTATTAGCATGGCATACATGTGGATCCAGCCAAGATCCAAGTCATTCGTGATTGTCTAGTCCCCACCACACTCACTGAGCTTCAGAGCTTCTTGGGCCTTGCCAATTTCTACCGTGAGTTCGTGTTGGGATTCTCCCATATTGCATGGGCCCTTGGCCAAATAACCAGGGGTGGTGGTAAGGAGAAATTTTCATGTAGCTAGTCCCAGCAATACACGTTCGATAATTTGAAGCAAAGCTTGTGCTCAACCCCAGTGCTTTTACTACCAGACCTGCAACCACCCTTTAAAATCGAGAAATATGATTTAGACTATGTTGTGGGCGTTGTTCTCACTCAGCACGACCACCCTATATCCTATCATGGTGAGACACTATCATATGTTGTCCGTAAGTACGCTACTTACGACAAAGAAATTTAATCCATTGTGCAAGTCTGTCGCTAGTGGAGACATTACATTCTTGGAAAGGAGATGATCATCCACACTGATCATAAGCCACTGAAATTCATGCAGACACAAGGAAAATTGCAGAATGATCGCCATAAAAAGTGGTACACATACTTGGAACAGTTCCACCTCAACATCAAGTATAAAACATGAAGCACCAATTACATTGCCGATTGCCTCAGCAGACTGCCAGTCGCGGCGCTCACCATGGTGCTAGACTCTTGTGGCCATGAGACCTTTGGATGGCCCCAACTCTATGAGACAGACCCGAACTTTGCCACCACCTACCAAATGTTGGGTGCAAATGCAGTTATCGATAATTTCCATCTTCAGGATGGGTTGTTGTGTCGTTGGGCCATATCTGTGTTCCATCAAGCGAGCGAGCGAAGATGATCTGGGAAGCCCACTACAGTCGGGTGGCAGGACACTTCGGCATCGAAAAGACAGTCACGATGCTACAAAAAAATTTCTACTGGCTGAAACTTCGACAGGAGGTCAGCAAGTATTTCAGGCCCTGCACTGCCTACGATATTACCAAACCGACCACTAAGAAACAGGGCATGTACACCCATCTTCCTACTCCTGACAGGCCATGGGAATCCATCTCAATGGACTACATGTCGGGCCTCCTGTCAACCAAGTGGGGAAATGACTATGTTTTGTGGTTGTTGATCACTTTTCTAAGATGGTGATTTTGGTTTCCTACAAGAAGAGCATCACAATAGAGGCCACTGCCAAGATCTTCTTTGAACGAATCCAGGTACATTTTGGAATCCCACAAACCATTGTCTCAGATCGGGATAGTTTATTTCTCAGCACATTCTAGTCGAGCCTCTAGTCACTACTGGACACTAAGCTCACCAAATCCACGACCTTCCACCCCCAGACACATGGCCAAACTGAGGTCGTAAATCGAATGATTGTGCATATCCTTCTCATGTATAATTCAAAGCACCCTCACACATGGGATGAGAGCCTTCCCTATTTCCAACATAGCTACAACCGAGCCCTACATAGCTCAATTGGCCACATCCCCTTTCAGGTGGGGCTAGGATTCCAACCATTCGGTCCCATAGATGTTGCACTTCCCCTTGCAGTCACCTCGAACAACTCATATCCTGCTCCAGCTGAAGCTGACAAAGCCACTTGGTTCATTGAGTAGATCCAACACATCCACCAACAGGTTCAGGATATCCTACAGAATTCCAATGACAAGTACAAGCAATGCCATGATCAACATCAGGTTCCACATAAGTTTCAGGTGGGCAACAAAGTTTGGTTGCACTTGCAGAAACAATGCCTTACAGGATCCCATTGGAAGCTTCACCCACTCTGTTATGGGTCGTACACCATAACCAATGGAATATCCCCTGGTAGAGCCCCATTTGTAAATATGAATTGTAAACATGCTTGTTAGGCTGGTGAGCCAAGTTATAATAAGATAAGAGGCTTATGTGATGATTAGGTCAAGAGCCTGATATTTTGTTTGTATATGTAATTATGAAGATCATTAATAAAAATATAAACATTGTTGCGTGTAGACCGACGACGAAGAAGAGTTATGGGGGACTAAGCTCCACTAGGTAGGGTAAGGAAGGGGGGATAAGTATTTGGGCCTAGGGGATAATCTAGGGGGATTGCCTCTAGAGGAATAATATTTTAATATTATTTCCTAAAGACTAAAGTGAACATTATATGTTTTTGTTTTCCTAAGTTCCTTGTGGCTGGCGAAGTAAGTTAAATGGAGCACTTGTAGCTCCAAGAAAATAAGTGTCGACCTGGGCTCATGCATCTAAAATTTGAAGCATCAACTGAGTTGGGGGTTCGCTCTTCCATTCTATCATCATCTGCCTGAGTTCGTTCTGCCATTCTCCCATCCTGCACGTGAACCCAATTTTTCTCTGCATTTGATCTCTGCATACCCTCACGCATATATGAAAACTAGAAAGGGAAGTCGACCTGTGTTATTCAGTGAACCCAGTCTATCCACACCTGCAGAGTTGAGTTTTTACCTTAACCATTTTTAGTTTTTCATTTGTTTTTGTCTGAGCAGTGTTTTGTCATAACTGTTGGTGGTGCGGCCACCCAGTTCCTTGACATAGTGAGACTTGTTGTCTTCGACTATTTCTTATTGAGCATTGATATGTCCTAGTGTTTGAATGTTGTCTTGTTGGGTTTCCATACCCATTTCTCCCTATTTCCATTATTGTTGTTGTTGTTGTCAACCATACCCAGTTGTAGCTAAGTCAAAGATTGGTTATCAAACCTGTGAGTAGCTCTCCCAGGTGAAAGAGTCTGTTGGGAAGTGATTTCTCCTGGAAGGGAGTCCGATAGTAGCTACAGTAATCTGAGACTTCTGGTCCAACTTGTTGTTGAAGCCCAAGGAAAGGGAGGTGTACTAACCGATGGACTTGTATTAGTGAAGGTGTATCCTCTTATGGTGGAGCAAGTGTGTGGGGAATGAGGGTCTGTGTGTTGTGGGCGTAAGTGGCTCCCGGGATAAAAGATACTTCCTATTGCTTTGTGAAACTTCCTTGTTGTCCTTGCCAAGCCTAGAATTACCTTTCCCAGTGGAGTTTAGTCCCAGCTCGGGGGTGACCTACTGCTGAGAGTGATGAACAATGCGGTCTAAGGCTGGGAGGTTCATGGAAGGTCTGCACGCAGTTGGTGGATTTACTATAGCTAAAAGATAAGTATCATTTCTGTGTTTAATTATGTATTTTATGCATGTTTGGATTACTTGAAATGTATCATGTGTTTTATTGCATGTGGACTTACTGTTAATCTTGATTGCATATGTATGGTAGCAATAATTATGTGTTTATTGTTAGTAAGTGTTTTAATTTCATTAAAATGCATATATATATCATATAAGTGTTTATTCCACGTGGTAGCATTACTCAGTGTCTGGAGAGCTGGGGATGTTACAATATGGTATCAGAGCATGGTTACAACACTGAGCCTAGATGGAACATGTTAGTGGAAGTTGAAGCAAGAGTTTCAGAAGGAGTTGTTGTCGAAATGGACAAAACTCAAAGTTCTGACCCAAGGTTTCAACGCAGAGCCTGGATGGGCTGGGTAAGTGGTCATTGGACCCAATGTTTCAAGAGGAAATTGTGTCTGGAGGACCAATTTCGAACCTCAGAACCTTCCTAAGTGCCAATAAGTTACCTTGGTCGTGTTACGAATCTCAAGAGGAATAGCGGTATCGTAAAACCATGACAGAAGTGGTGTTGGACAACAAAGTAATGTGGACCTTAGGATCTATTCGAGAGAAGGATAATCCCTTACGATCATCAAATCTGGGGAAGGTACAGAGGATTAACCTAGAAGCCCTTCGGACTTCGTGACTTCATTGAAGTTGATGCAAAATAAGAGAAATCCTGAAGCTCTGAAGCCCCGAAGTGGATGTACACCGTAGATCTGGAGAGGAGAGCTCAACCGTTGGATTAACCAATGTTGAAAGGTCAACGGAGTAGTGAAGGGAGAAAGCTTCTGAAGCTCCAAAGTCCATATTTAATCTAGACATTCCGTCAAGAGGGACGCATGTCAATAGATCTGAGACTTCGGGGAAAGTCACTTCAAAAGATTTCAAGTGTGGAGTGTGACAAACTCCCGAAATCCTGAAGGTTGAAGTATATCACAATCGTCCATTGAGAAGGACACGCATCAAGATATCGTGTACTTCGGGTGCAAGCACTTCATGAGGAGGCAAGTGCTGTGAGTTTGAAACTCCCAAAGCCTGAAGTGTTGAAGTCACTCATAGTCGTTGATTGTGAAGGAGGACATGCGTCAGTAGATCATGAACTCTGGGAAAAAAAAGCGCTACAGGAAAAAGCTAGCATAGAGGAGTTGAAACTCCTGAAGTCCGAAGACCCGAAGTGGTGAGTCATGATGATGTCACCTAGAGGTGGCATGGACACATGGAATGTGTTCCATGTGTCAGTGGGTTTAGAACCCATGGAAGATTGAAATGGCATTTGGAATGTAACGTGTGGGCCATGTATCAATTGCTAGTATTCTACCATGTGGCATTTTGTATGAGTAAGGTTAGTGGGGCCTAAGGTTACGTAATGTAGTTAAAGGTTCGAGGACCCACAATGGCATTGATCATGATACATCAAGATCAACGACCAAGAGGAATTGTGAGGACCCAAGTTGCACAGAAGTTAATTATCCAAGGCAGTCCCACAATCCAAACCACGGTTTCACCGAGGGGTTATGTGTCAACATCAGAATAATTGCGGGATGGAAGGTGGGTTACTCCAAACCACCATTGCATTCCCCCACAATTGGAAAACATTAAGTGATGGGACATAATTACATCACCGAAGGTGGTTAGGAATATTCAAAGATTAAAAGTTCAGATGTGCAGATGCGAGATCCTCTGAAGCTCCGAAGTTTTGAAGACCTGAAGTCCTAGAACTTAGACGCCTGAGGTTACATAGTAAGATTCAACCATCAGATGTTGATTAGACGTGGATGTTTGATCCACCCTACATCACGAGTTTGGTAATCTGGAACTCCAAGAGATTTTTGTGTGGTGCTGTGAAACCTTTCGAAGTCGAAGGCCCAAATAAGCACCTAGTGACCTAGCGCTTGTTCATGGCCCATGATCGCATGGGTTGGGGAATGAGAGAAAGGGGCTAGTGCCCAAAATCGATTACATAGCAGAGAAGATATTAGAAAGAAAATGAAATCTGAATGTTTTCTTAAATCAGATTGGTTTATGAATGTTGTGAGATTTGTTAAGGAATGATGGCCTGACAAATTCTAGTTGACTCCACGCTGTGTTTGCAGAGTTCAACGAGTGTCAGAAACAAATCAAATTTTCACAGAGCGCTTTGGAGACACTCACAGAGATAATAGAAAATCATTTTTCTTACATATAGTGTGTTTATGTATTATTGTTCATTATTATGTTTTTATATGTTGTTCATGGTTTAAATGCATAAATTGGTGAACTATTGAATAAGTTTCAATTGTTTCTCTTCTTTGAGTTTTCAAGTGCAATCAGTGCACATTGTCGACAAGGAGTGCATTGATAGATGTAAGTTAACCTCAGAGAAGCTCAGGAGAGATAACATTCAACCTTCATCAGTAGAAGTGCAAGGAGTTCACAGGGAGAACTCTATGTTGAGTTCAGAGAGAGATAGAGTCACTAAGAACTCTATAGGGCTCTGCCAGGCAGGCATCGAGCAAGTGCAAGTGTGCATAGAGAGAACTCTTTGTCGAGTTCAGGGAGAACTGTATCAGAGGTAGATACTCATAAATTTGTTGAATACTTTGTAGAAAACGCTCAACAATGTGTGCTTTGAACAAAAGGTTGCCAGGAGGGCACAAAGTTTTCACTACCAGACCTGCAACTACTGTTTGATATCAAGATAGATGCTTTAGACTATGTCGTGGGTGTCGTTCTCACTCAGCACGGCCACCCTGTGGCCTATCATAGTGAGACACTATTAGATGTTTTTCTTAAGTACACTACTTACGACAAAGAAATGTAATCCATTGTGGATGTTTATCGCCAGTGGAGACATTACATTCTTGGGAAGGAGACAATCATCCACACTGATCATAAACCACTGAAATTCATGCAAACACAAGGAAAATTGCAGAATGACCGCCATCAAAAGTGGTCCACATACTTGCAAAAATTCCACCTCAACATGAAGTATAAGACATGAAGCACCAATCGAATCTATGATTGCCTCAGCAGACTGCCAGTCGCGAAACTCACCATGGTGCTAGACTATTGGGGCCATGATACCTCTGGATGTCCCCAACTCTATGAGATGGACCCAGAATTTGCCACCACCTACCAAATGTTGGGTGCAAACGTAGTTGTCGATAATTTCCATCTTCAGGATGGGTTGTTGTGTCTTTTGGGCCATATTTGTGTTCCATCAAAAAAGTGAGAGAAGATGATCTAGGAAGCCCACTACAGTCGGGTGGAAGGAAACTTCGGCGTCGAAAAGACAGTCGTGATGCTGCAAAAACATTTCTACTGGCTGAAACTTCGATAGGAGGTCAGCAAGTATATCAGGTCCTGCATTGCCTAAGATATTTCCAAACCGACCACTAAGAAACATGGCCTATACACCCCTCTTCCTACTCCTGACAGGCCATGGGAATCCATCTCAATGGACTACATGTCGGGCCTCCTGTCAACCAAGCAGGGAAATGACTATTTTTATTGGTTGTTGATCTCTTTTCTAGGATGGAGATTTTGGTTGCCTACAAGAAGAGAATCACAGCAGAGGCCACTATCAAGATCCTCTTTGAACGAATCAAGGTACATTTTGGAATCCCACAAACCATTATCTCAAATCGGAACAGTCGATTTCTTAGTACATTTTGGTCGAGCCTCTGGTCACTACTAGACACCAAGCTCACCAAATCCACGACCATCCATCCCTAGACACATGGCCAAACCAAGGTCATAAATCGAATGATTGTGCATATCCTTCTCATGTATAATTCAAAGCACCCTCACACATGGGATGAGAGCCTTCCTTATTTCCAACATAGCTACAACCAAGCCCTACATAGCTCAACCGACCACATCCCTTTTTAGGTGGGGTTGGGATTCCAACCATTGGGTCCCATAGATGTTGCACTCCCCCTTGTTGTCACCTTGACCGACTCATATCCTACTCCAACTGAAGCTGACAAAGCCACTCGGTTTATTGAGTAGATCCAACACATCTGCCAACAAGTTCAGGATATCCTACAAAAGTCCAATGACAAGTACAAGTAGCGCCATGATCAACATTGGGTGCCACATAAGTTTCAGTTGGGTGACAAAGTTTGGTTACACTTGCAAAAATAATGCCTTACAGGACCCCATCAGAAGCTTCGCCCACTCCGTTATGGTTCGTACTCCATCACTAATGTAATATCCCCTGGTAGAGCCCCAGTTGTAAATATGAATTGTGAACAAGTTTGTTAGGCTGGTGAGTTGAGTTATAATAAGCTAAGAGGCTTATGTGATGATTAGGCCAGGAGCCTAGTATTTTGTTTGTATATGTAATTATGCAGATCATTAATAAAAATATAAAAATTGTTGTGTGTAGACCGACGACGAAGAAGAGTTATGGGGGACTAAGCTCCACAAAGTAGTGTAAGGAAGGGGGGACAAGTATTTGGGCCTAGGGGCTAAGCTAAAGTGAACATTATATGTTTTTGTTATCCTAAGTTCCTTGTGGATGGGGGAGTAAGCTAAATGCAACACATGCATGTCCAGGAAGACAAGTGTCGACCTGGGCTCATGCATCTAAAATTTGAAGCGTCAACTCAGTTGAGGATTTTCTCTTCCATTTTGTCATCATCCGCATGATTTCGTTCTTCCATTATACCATCCTACACATGAACCTAATTTTTCTCTGTGTTTGATCTCTGCATACCCTCACGCATCTCTAAAAAATAGAAAGGGAAGCCGACCTGTGTTATTCGGTGAACCTAGTCTATCCACACCTACAAAGCCGAGTTCATACCTTAACCATTTTTGGTTGTCATTTTCTTTTGTCTGAGCAGTGTTCTATCATAACTGTTGGTTGTGTGGCCACGTAGTTCCTTGACGGAGTGAGACTTGTTGTTGTCAACTATTTCTTATTGAGCATTGATATTTCCTAGTGTTCGAATGTTGTCTTGTTGGGTGTCCATAACCATTTTTCCCTATTGTCATTGTTGTTTTTGTTGTTGTCAACCCTACCTAGTTGCATATGAGTCGAAGACTAGCTATCATACCTGTGAGCAACTCTCCCAAGTGAGAGAGTTTGTTGGGAAGTGAGTTCTCCTGGTAGGGAGTCCCATAGTAGCTACAGTACTTTGAGACTTCTGGTCCAACCTGTTGTTGAAGCCCAAGGTAAGGGAGGTGTACTAGCCCTTGGACTTGTATTAGTGAAGGTGTATCCTCTTGGGGTGGAGCAGGTGTGTGGTGAATTAGGGTCTGTTTGTTGTGGGCATAAGTGGCTCCCGGGATAAAAGATCCTTCCTATTTCTTTGTGAAACCTCCTTGTTGTCCTTGCCAAGCCTAGAATTACCTTTCCTGGTGGATTTTAGTCCTAGCTCGGGGGTGACCTACTGCTGAGAGTGATGATCAGTGCAGTCTAGGGCTGGGAGGTTCGTGGAAGGTCTGCACACAGTTGGTGGATTTACTCTAGATAAAATATAAGTATCATTTATGTGTTTAATTATGTATTTTATGAATGTTTGGATTACTTGAAATGTATCATGTGTTCTGTTGCATGTGGACTTAATGTTAATCTTGATTTCATCTATATGGTAGTAGTAATTATATGTTTATTTTGAATAAGTTTTTTAATTTCATTAAAATGCATATATATATATCATATAAGTGTTTATTTTGCATGCTAGCATCACCTGGTGTCTGGAGGGCCAGGGATGTTACAATATGGTATCAGAGCATGGTTACAACACTAAGCCTGGATGGGCCATGTTAGTGGAAGTTGAACCAAGAGTTTTGGAAAGAGTTGTCGAAATGGACAAAACTCAAAGTTCTGACACAAGGTTTCAATGCGGAGCCTGGATGGGCTGGGTAACATGTCATTGCACTGAAGGTTTCAAGAGGAAATTGTGTCTGGAGGACCAATTTCGAACCTCAGAACATTCCTGAGTGCTAAGAATTTACCTTGGTCGCGTTACGAAGCTCAGGAGGAAAAGAGGTATTGTAAAAACACGACAAAAGTGGTGTTAGACCGCAGAGTAATGTGAACCTTAGGATCTATTCAGGAGAAGGAGAAACCCTTACGACCGTCGGATCTAGGGAAGGTGTAGAGGAGTTAACCTGGAAGCTCTTCAGACTTCATGATTTTGGTGAAGTTGATGCAAAATAAGATAAATCCCGAAGCTCTGAAGCCCCGAAGTGGATCTACACCGTATATCTGGAGAGGAGAGCTCAACCATTGGATTAACTAATGTCGAAAGGTCAATGTAGTAGTGAAGGAAGAAAGATTCCAAAGCTCTGAAGTCCAGAGTTAACCTAGACAATTCATCAAGAGGGACACGTGTCAATATATCTTAGACTTCGGGGAAATTCACTTCGGAGGATTTCAAGTGTGGAGTGTCACAAACTCCCAAAATCCCGAAGGCCAAAGTATATCACAACCGTCCATTGCAATCGTGTACTTTGGGTGCAAGCACTTCATGAGGAGGCAAGTGTTGTGAGTTTGAAACTCCCGAAGCCCGAAGTGTCGAAGTCACTCATAGTCGTTGATCGTGAAGGAGGACATGCATCGGTAGATCATGAACTCCTGGAAAAAAAAGCGCTACGGGAAAAAGAGAGCATAGAGGAGTTGAAACTCCCAAAGTCCAAAGCCCCGAAGACCCAAATTGGTGAGTCATGATGACGTCACCTAGAGGTGGCGTGGACACATGGGATGTGTGCCACGTTTCAGTGGGTTTCGAACCCGTGGAAGATTGAAATGGCATTTGGGATGTAGCACGTGGGCCACATATCAACTGCTAGAATTCCGCCATGTGGGATTCCATATGAGAAAGGTTAGTGGGGCCTGAGGTTATGTAACATAGTTAAAGGTCAAAGGACCCATAGTGGAATTGATCACGATACATCAATATCAACAACCAAGAGGAATTTCAAGGACCCAAGTTGCACAGAAGTTAATTATCCAAGGACGTCCCGCAATCCAAACCGCGGTTTCACTGAGGGGTTACGTGTTAATGTCAGAAGAATTGCGGAATGGAAAATGGGTTACTCCAAACCACTGTTGCATGGCCCCACAATTGGAAGACTTTAAGTGATGGGACATAATTATTTCACCAAAGGTGATTAGGAATATTCAGAGATTAAAGGTTCGGATGTGTATATGCAAGATCCTTCGAAGCTCTGAAGTCCCAAATACCCGAAGTCTCGTAACTCAGACGCCTGAGGTTACATAGTAAGACTCAACCATCGGATGCTGATTAGACATGGATGGTTGATCCACCCTACTTCGCGAGTTTGGTAATCTAGAAATCCAAGATATTTTTGTGTGGTGCTTTGAAACCTTTCGAAGCCGAAGGCCCAAATAAGAACCTAGTGACCTAGCGCTTGTTCATGGACCGTGATCACATGGGTTGGGAACTGAGAGAAAGGGGCTAGTGCCCAAAATTGATTATAGAGTAGAGAAGAGATCAGAAAGAAAATGAAATCTGAATGTTTTCTTAAATCAGATTGGTTTATGAATGTTGTGGGATTTGTTAAGGAATGATGGCCTGACAAATTCTGGTTGATTGCACATTGTGTTTGCAGAGTTCAACGAGTGTCAGAAACAAATCAAATTTTCACAGAGTGCTTTAGAGACACTAACAGAGATAATAGAAAATATTTTTTCCTTCATATAGTGTGTTTATGTATTATTATTCATTATTATGTTTTTATATGTTGTTCATGGTTTGAATGCGTAAACTGGTGAAGTATTGAATAAGTTTCAATTGTTTCTCTTCTTTGAGTTTTCGAGTGAAAGAAGTGCACATTGTTGGCAAGGAGTGCATTGATAGAGGTAAGTTAACCTTAGAGAATCTCAGGAGAGATACCATTCAACCTTCATAAGTAGAAGTGCAAGGAGTGCACAGGGAGAACTATGTGTTGAGTTCATAGAGAGATAGAGTCACTGAGAACTCTGTAGGGCTCTACCAGGCAGGCATCGAGCGAGTGCAAGTGTGCATAGAGAGAAATATTTGTCGAGTTCAGGGAGAAGTGTATCAGAGGTAGATACTCATAGAGTTGTTGAACACTTTGTAGAAAACACTCAACAAGGTGTTCTTTGAACAAAAGGTTGTGAGGAGGGCACAAAGTTTTTGTTTGAAAGGAAACATAAGGGCTGAGACCCTTAGGAAACTGATTAAATTGAAAATCTCAGAAGAGATAAAACAAGGAGTGTGTGGGATATGGACTCATTTTAAGTCCTAAAGCTCATAAGAGATAACTCTTACGAGAGCGAAGATGAGATCTAAGAAGTGGACATGTAGGAGAAAGGTCAAAGGATGAAGCCTTTGAACACTGACAAAATATTCCAAGGCGGAAGAAGTCAAAATATGAGGAGGAGGACCGACAATAGTCGTCAGATCGGTTGTGGTGAGGAGCCTGGACCATTAGATCAACGTTCAGTAGAACAAAGGAAGCACATAGGATAGGAACAGATCCCATCCATTGGGTCTGAGCACGAAGGACGAACAACCATTAGATTTGGAGGTAAGCACATGAGACTTAACCCTTGTGTGCGCAGGAGAGTGGACTTGTCAAAGTCCTAAAGTCCCGAAGTAATTTGGGACCTTCCATCGCCAAAGAGGACAAGAGGCATAAGCCTGTAGACTCTGGGTAAAGACCCGATGTAAACGTCAACCGTCAGAATGTCCAAATTAAACGCCAGTCGTTGGATCTAGAGGATAGGTGGTGTAAGTCTGTGGAATCCGGGTAAAGACCCAAAGTAGGTCCTGGTTGTTGATCGCCATGAGTGGTATGTGTCAATAGATCGACATCTCTAGGTGAATTTCACTGGGGTCTCAGTTGAGAGTTGAGACTATCAAACCTCGAAGTCTTGAAGTGGATGAGAGCCACCGATGTGAAGTTGGACACGAGTCGCTAGATCTAGAACTTCGGAGGAAAGCGAAGGGAAAAAATTATGAAGTCCTGAAGAAGATTTTGATCATTGATCAAGGAGGGAGCTGAAGGACCATTGATCTAGTTGAGGAGACTTAAGTCCTGAAGCAGGAGTAGATTCGTCGATTTAGAAGGATGCTTGGCAGACGATCTACCATTTCGGAGAAATCTCTCCGGAAGAAATGAGAGGTTGAGAACTGAAACTCTCGAAGGCCAGATTCGCAGAGGAAATTATAGTCGCACATATGTAGTGACAAGTGTTAGCAGATATTCCACTTTGGAAGATAGCTACTGAGGAGGGAGGGAGATTTGAGAGTTGAAACTCCCGAAGACCAGAAAGCTGGAATCAATCATAGTCGTTGGTTTGGAAGAGAGTTACATGCCGACAAATCATGGAGGTCTAGGAAGGCATGTGAAAGACAGGAAGGGAGGATATATAGCAGTCATTGATCATATATCATCGTCAAAAGTGAGAGATCTACGGACGATCTGGATTGCAGGGCTAGAACTTACTCGGATGTTAAAAATATGAGAGCGGGTCACAATTTATATCACAGTTTTAACAAAGTGATGCATGGAAGTTGGAGGTCAATTGAGGGGCAAAACACGGGTTGGCCTAAAACCACTCTTGGCCATATCCGCAATCACAATTTTCCATTAGGTCATAACACATGGCCATATGAAAGAAAGGGCTAATGAAAAAGGGGCTAGCGCCTGAAACTTGGATTTTTGGGAAGCACACAGGAATAGCCCGTGGGTCTGACAGGACCTGTGCCTAAAGGAGAAAAGGGGGCTTCTGTATAACTATTTTGGGTTCAATCATGAGCCCAAAGAGTCAATCTGACTTAGCATTTGAAAAGATCCTTTGACCAAGAGGTTAGCAGACCCCCGCTGAGGTGGGGGAACTACGTCGAAAGTGCTTAGGGAAGGAATAATAATGCACAGTGATCACAGTGGGAGCAAAAGAAGATTCAGGAATCTGGGAAGAATTGTAGACTTCTGGGATCAACAAGGAAAAGTTTTCTAGGGAGAAAGAAGTTGTTGCAATTTTTGTGGTAGTAAGTCTATTACGGCTTATTAAGTCAGCCAGAGGAAAGAATGCTTGCATGTTTGCAAGTTTTGTTGGTGATGTTGTTGCATAAGGAGGGAAGCAAAAGAGAGCTGAAGTGTTGGTTATAAGTTTGATAAAAGAAGCATGAAGGCTTCTACTGCCATCAGACCTTCAGGTAGTATAAAATTTATTAATGGCAGTCATGCAGGTATGAGTTTTTATTACTCTTTTTGCATAATTGTTGAAAGGAAATTTAGGTAAGAATTTCCTCAGCCAAAGTTATTTTATAAAATCACATGATTATATTATTGAGTGCATACCACTGGATGTAGTAAAGGTTGGAGGCCTGTATTAATTCAATTCCTTTTAGCTTCTGAATGCACACATTGACATAGTAGAATGTCATGTTAATTTGTTTATGGAGTAATAACCAAAGAATTAAAAGATAAGAACCTATTATAGGAATGAATGCCAGTAAGCTAGTCATGTATGAGACCAGGACATGGTTGAATATGTTTTGTAAGTACATGTATATATATTATTGCATGGAAATAATTGTTACTAACAACTGAAATGTTGTTAAATCATGAAGTTGAGGACATTTCAGGGAGGTGTTAGACATTGCAACAGGAAATTTGCAAGTCAAGTAGTCACATGAGCATTGACTACAGGAAATTTTCTTATTTAGAAGAAGAAATAATGATCTTATTGTTATTAATTATGAACATGCATATGCATAGAATGACGAGTCATTCTATTTTATTTAATTGTTGGGTAATTTTGATTGAAATGATAGGTCCAGGAAATTCTAAGATCACTACATAAGATTTTGTACATATTGCAATTGAATTATGATGTACAACAAATACTGACAATTTGTTGGCTATATGCAAGATGAAGCATTACAGGAAAAATGGTATGAAGTTTGGTTCCTGTGGAAACCCACAAGGATGGCTTCATTCATAATATGGCAACAACCAAGATGAATTATGAAATAGAATTTCATGTTTTGGGGAAAAGATGAATTCCCTTTGAACTAATCTTGAGTTTCTAAATAAATTATTTTATGTTTTCTCATGATAATTGCATGTGGGTGATGCGAATGAGATGATGTTGGTAAAATTTATAATGTTGACGACAAAGAGTAGCTCGGGGAAGATGCCTATTGGAGACCTCTGAGGTCAGTTGGAACTCCTTGAGCCACGATGCTCTAAGACTTCTGGTCTGACCTGTTTCTGAAGCCCAAGGAAAGGGAGGTGTGACAACCAATGGACTGTGTGACAGTGAAGGTGCACACTCCTGGGGTGGGACAAGCATGTGGGGAAGAGAGACCGTTGGTTGGAATGATGATGGGGTTTGGTACCTTGGCCTAGACCATGTTGATATGGAAGTATTCTAAATCAAAAGATAAGTATCAATTCTTTATTCATTGTATGTTATGTATCTCGTAATTGGTATACAGGTTATAATGTTATTAGAATTTCCTGTATATATATTGCATGTATGTTCTAATTTTTCTTCTGAATGAATAGGTGTATGAGAAGAGTATTTACATATGTGGAGTCATAGCACTGCTGAGAGTTTATCAATGGATGGAACATCATGGATGTACAACCATTCGGTGCTTTCAATGAGGTTTAATTGAAGCATGTAACAAGGAACAATAAGCTAAATGATTTCCTAAAGCAACTCTAGGGAATAGAGCAATTGAGTTTCAGCTGCATTATGGATACCAAAATTGGTGCTTGAAAGTAAATATGGATAATGGGCTTCCAATAGATAAAGATTGGAGTTTTTTGAATAATTTTTGAATTATATATGTATAAACAAGTTTCACTAAGGATAGTGAAAAAATAATGGGAGGGGATTGTAATATTGCTCGGTAGATACCCAGTTGTAAATATGAATTGTAAACATGTTTGTTAGGATGGTGAGACGAATTATAATAATCTAGGAGGCTTATGTGATGATTAGGCCATGAGACTAATATTTTGTTTGTATATGTGATTATGCAGGTCATTAATAAAAATATAAACATTGTTGTGTGTAGACTGACCACGAAGAAGAGTTATGGGGGACTAAGCTCCACTAGGTAGGGTAAGGAATTGGGGCTAAGTATTTGGGCCCAAGGGATAAACTAGGGGGCTTAACTCTAGAGGAATAATATTTTAATATTATTTCATGAAGACTAAAGTGAACATTATATTTTTTTGTTATCCTAAGTTCCTGGTGGCTGGGGACGTAAGCTAAATGGAGCGCATGCAGCTCTAGGAAGACAAGTGTCGACTTGGGCTCATGCAACTAAAAGCTTAAGCGTCATCTTATCTAGGGGTTCGCTCTTCCATTCTATCATCATATGCCTGAGTTTGTTATGTCATTCTCCCATCCTACATGTGAACTTGATTTTTCTCCATGTTTGATCTCTGCATACCCTCACACATCTCTGAAAACCAGAAAGGGAATTCGACCTGTGTTATTCGACCTAGTCTATCCACACCTACAGAGCTGAGTTCGTACCTTAACCATTTTTGGGTTGTCGTTTTCTGTTGTCTGAGCAGTGTTGTGTCATAACTGTTGGTGGTGCGGTCACGTAGTTCCTTGATGGAGTGAGACTTGTTGTCGTTGATTGTTTCCTATTGAGAATTGATATGTCCTAGTGTTCGAATGTTGTCTTGTTGGGTGTCCATACCCATTTTGTTGTGTTATTGTTTTTGTTGTCAACCATACTCGGTTGTAGCTGAGTCGAAGACTGGTTATTAGACATGTGAGTATCTCTCCCAGGTGAGAGAGTCTACTGGGAAGTGAGTTCTCCTAGAAGGGAGTCCCATAGTAGCCACAGTACTCTGAGACTTTTGGTCCAGCCTATTGTTGAAGCCTAAGGTAAGGGAGGTGTACTAGTCGATGGACTTGTATTAGTGAAGGTGCATTCTCCTGGGGTGGAGCAGGTGTGTGGGAAATGAGGGTGTGTGTGTTGTGGGCATAAGTGGCTCCTGGGATAGAAGATCCTTCATGTTGTTTTGTGCAACTTCCTTGTTGTCCTTGCCAAGCCTAGAATTACCTTTCCCGGTGGATTTAAGTCCCATCTCGGGGGTGACCTACTGCTGAGAGTGATGAGCAGTGTGGTCTAAGGCTGGGAGGTTCATGGAAGGTCTACACACAGTTGGTGGATTTACTCTAGCTAAAAGATAAGTATCATTTCTGTGTTTAATTATGTATTTTATGCATGTTTGGATTACTTGAAATGTATCATATGTTGTGTTTCATGTGGACTTACTTTTAATATCAATTGCATATATATGGTAGAAGTAATTATGTGTTTATTGTTAAGAAGTGTTTTAATTTCATTAAAATGCATATATATATATCATATAAGTGTTTATTCTGTGTGGTAGCATTACCTGGTGTCTATAGGGTCGGGGATGTTACAACCAAGGCTATGGGGGATAATGATTTTGATCTCAACATTCCTCCTTTCCTTAGCCTGCACCTAGTGTTCAACGTGATCTCCTTCACCTTTTTTTCCCACCATTATTGGACACCTTAGATGTAGCAGAACAACTGACACCAATAGAGCTCAACTCCGACTGCATACAACAGTCATCCAGTGATCATATTATGGACACACAATCAAGGGAAATAGACAACAAATGATCCATCTTTATCGAGTCGTCAAAGCAGGGAAACTCCTGTACCAAAGCAAGTGGCTCACTCGTGGCCAATTTCTGCAGAAATTTCCTCATCTGATGAGGGAAATCAATGCAATGGATACCATTGCTTCCTAAGGAGGGAGGATTTATCCAGGTGGATGTTGGTGGCCACCCACATTTTCCAACTGGCTCAAAATAGTTTCCTGGCAATTTTGGTAATTTACTACTTTTAGCAGTTTTTAGGGTCCTGAAACTTATGGAGCCATTTTGAGTCCTTAAACGATGTTTTTTTTGGGAAAACAGGTAGCAATATGGAATTTCATTTTATATTCCCCCCAAAATGAATCTCCTTGATGATACCTTTCCAATGGGATATCATGCGCCTAAAACGAAGATCGTATGCAAAAGTTACGACCCGGGGAAGTTGATGTACTAACTTACCCAAACAAGGTCCACATGAATTTTGGCGTTTCATCTCCTAGGGTTAGGTTTTTGGATGTCTAGGGTTTTTGGAATTCTTGTTTATTGTAAAAAGGCCTTCAGAGCCTCATTGTAATCATCTTCTTGCGAATGAGTGCAACTGTCACATCTCTTCTCAGAGATAAGCCACCGCCATTCCAACAAGCTTGTTTTCTGCTGCATTTTACAGTTTCAGCTTATTTCCTTATTGAATAAGAAATCAGTTTTACTGTATCTATGTCATTTTGTGTTAAGAACCTACTAATAATCTGTAGTAATTTCATTCTACTCATAAAATACGGATCAGTGGAAGTAAGGAGACATGGTAAACCCTCACTAAAAGAAGAGAAAAAATCTAAGCAAAGGAAATGCATAGAAAAACTGTTGAGCTAGTAAGTCTAAATTCGAGTTCAAAGACTAGATTAAACAATTTTTTGGAACTAGAAGAAATTGTAGTTGTAAGAAGGTTTCCTTGTAAAAATATGTATTGTGAATGTTTAAAGGATTGGACAAGGTCGTTAAACTTTGAACCTATAGTAGGATATATATACCACACATAATGACCCTAGATGAGGGGTGGTTGGTATGGTTTATTATTACATCAGAAGAGGTAAATAATGTTCTACATAGAATATGGAAGTCAGGCTCCCAAAACGTTTCCTTAAAGAAGTGGCATGTTGACTTTGATTCCAAAGAAACCCAAGTGGATGTTTTACCAATATGGGTTTGAATATTGGGGATACCATTGATATTATGGTCAACGAATGTTTTTGAAGAAATATAAAAATCCATCAGGATGTTTTGTGAAGATAATTTATATTTTTGGGACACTAGGTACTTCAATATGGAAAGAATATTGGTGGGTCTTGAAACTAGTAAATGATTCACAAAAGAATTGGTTATCAAAAAGAGTGAAGACTTCTTTCAACTAACTCTCAATTACAAAGGCATACCCTTCAGATGTGGATGATGCCATAGATATGGGCACATCATAGTGGATTGTAATGACCTTAATCAAAGGAAGGTGTGGGATTAACGAAAGTAACCACATGTTATGGGAGTGAAATTGTCAGAATCCCCTCAAGCAATTAGAGGGACATAAGTTATTTAGGAATAAATAAAAACACAAGATACTTCAAACAACCTAATGGCAACAATTGAGTAGCCCTCAACCTCGAGTCTTAAAAAGGAACAAATTTTGGATACTCTTAGTGACAATAAGGACCACATGCCTCTCGTAAGGAAGTCCTCTTAGTTGCACTCCCCTTATAAAAGGAAATCTTCAAAAAAAAAAGTAGTATTTGGCACTTGGGGGTTAGAGGTAGATACAAAAGGTTTGGAGTCCATCAATGAATTTACACCATATATATATATATATATATATATATATATATATAGATATAGATATAGATATAGATATAGATATAGATATATATATATATAATATATAAATACAAAGGCAATAATACATAAACTTGGTGAATCTAAAAACTGAATTTGTTTAAGCTTTAATTGCATGTTAATAAATAAGGCATGGAAACCACTTGTCTAGGAAAATAATAAATGAAAATTTAATATATCATGAAGGGGAGTTAAAGGAAAGGGGGGGATAGACTATGGGGATGTTGGTTATTGCTACGTTTTTCCTGTGTGAGATGAATGAGTTTTATTTTATGACCGAGCATACAAATTTCTAGTCCATTGTTTTAGTTGATATGTGAGGTCAAGGTGAGATACGTGACTAGAAAGAGGGAGAGTAAGGCCAGGAAAGTGAAAGTTGAAGGAATTTTGTTGTTAAGATGGAAATATGGTATAGTTTTGATGAAAATAGGTCAATTTTATAAAATTGAAAGAAAAATTATGTTATTTGTTCTTTTTTCCTACTTGAATTATACCTTAATGTATGAATAGTGTTATCTATTTATTTTTAAACTTGTTTTCATTGTACTCATAGTAATCATAAATACATGTTATAGCTAGAAACTAAAATGGATGTTATAGTTAGAACATTAAAATGCTAGATTATAATTAATGAATCACGTATAAATATATTTATTGTTCGAGAATACCTTCCTTATGAATTATATCTTTAATAGTTATCTATTATAAATATAAAAGTTAAATTTTAGCCTTGTAATAGGGCACTCACATGAAGATGATGGTTGAAAAAGTAGCAATAAGCCTTGGGGTTTGAAGGAACGCATGCACATTCTTAGAAATGTGCACGTGTTCCTAATCCTATAGCCTCGGTGTTCATTGAACCACCACACACTTTCCAAGTAGGATTTTTTATGAATGCATGCATGTTCTTGTGTTGATCATGCATGTGTTTAAGAATGCATGCACATTCTTATGTTGAGTTTTCACATGCTTAGGAGCGCGTACACATTACAGAGTAGAAGCATGCACAATTTCTTGTGTTGAGCTTCACATGCTCAAGAACATGTTCCTGTTCCTAAGTACAAGAGTGTGCACGTTCCTATGCCTAGATCCTTCATTTCATTTTCTTGTCTTCGGGTCAAATACAATGTCCAGGTTCATTCATATTCACATATACTTTGAATAAATAACTCTATGGGAGACCCTGGAGTTAGGATAACCTCCACTGACGGTAGGCAACTAGAGAACCCTGGTAGTGATAAATGATCACTTGTTGCATCCTTGTAATTTTTAAACCATTAAAGGAAAATATAAAAGAAATTGTTGGGGGATCCTACTCCCGAACCTCAGACAGGGGGGGATTGACTACCTAGGGAGAGAGGAAGAGAGGAGAGGTGATAGAGAGAGAGAGGGATAGAGATAAGGAGTGAGAGAGAGAGGGAGTGATAGGGAGAGATAGGAATAGAGAGAGACAGATGGCTAGCATGAGAGAGTGCGGGTAATGGGAGAGGGATGGAGAGAGAGGGGGGGGGTATGGGAGGGAAAGAGGGAGGGAAGGAGGGAGAGAAAAATAGAAATGGAGAGAGAGAAAGAGAGGGAGGGATAGGGAGGAAGGTGAAGAGATAGAGGGAGAGAGAGATTGGGGTATAAAGAGAGGGAGAGGAAGGGAGAGAGAGTGGGGGAGAGTGGGCAGGAGAGTGTGGTGGAGAGAAAGGGGGAGAGAAGGAGAGAGGCG
>ML778338.1:258642-280712 GCA_009831015.1 Picea engelmannii
CAGTGGTGAAATATCCACTCACCTTGTTCCACAGCTTGGTCTCGGGGATGAAAGACTCCTCCACACCATTCTAGTCTCAGGGCCAGCTTATCGAGGGAGGTTCGATCCAGCTTATCCCGAGGGCCTGGAGCCATTCCGACAGTTGGGTTTTGTTGCAGGGGTAGGACCATCAGTTTGAGAGATTTTCTAGAGGGTTATCATCATTCTACATTTGTCTGCAGATTGGGACGTCGTGGAGCCATAGGGGACATCCTGTGATTCAGTAAAACTCAGATCTAGGGAGATCTACTTGAGATCTGAGCCCAAAAATTCTCCCATGGGATTCTCATAGCCCGATCTATATTCTTGGAGAGTTTCAGAGCATTTGTAGGCCTCCTTCATCAGGGTCGAACCAGCTAGGGTTTCAGTCATCTAGTGGGGCACACCATTCAGTGGAGAATTCAGATCTACGGGGTTTGAGAGTGGATTTGGGAATTTGGACATCTGGGTTTTCCTTACAGTTGCCCGATCTATCATTTGGCATATTTCTCGGGATGATTGGACACTTTTGGTAGCAGGGCAGAATTATTCAGGGCTTCAGCATTCTAGCAAGACGTGGCACTTTCCAGCTTGGAGGTTGAGCATTAGTACGGCTCAGATCTGCTTGATTTAGTCTTCATTATATATCCAGCCTTTGGAGGCTTATTTTGTATTGTCGGGATCATTTCGTAGCAGATCATATCTATTGCTTGTACGACCATTTGAGGTTTATGCCAGATCGCCCATCTATTGTATTGATCTTACTTTGCTCATAATAAAAAGGTTAGATCTTTGCTTATGCTTCTACATCTTGAATATATTGTGATCTCCATGTGTTGATGAATCTTGTATGCACTTAATAACTCAATAAACTAGTAGTAGTTAGTGATTCCAAGAAATAATTTGGCTTGGGATCATTACAGTTGGCTCCCTCTTAGGATAACACCTGGTCGCATGTGCTTTGAATGGTGGAACCCCCCGAAAAAAGGGCTTAACTGAAATCCAAAATAGTGTTCGGAATTGGGTCACATGGGAGTGGAAGCCAAAACCATAGCCCGTGGCTTATCTACATGTTGGGGTGCCTCCGATAGAAGGCGTGGTCACACTATATAACATGCCCATAGGCTGGGGCTTAGCCCCAACCCCCCTCCACCACCATTCAACATTTATTAAACCATATATAAATTTAAAATGGTTAAGCTACAGATGTAACACCTTTGGCACAATGGTAATCCACCCATTTCTTAAAGCAATAGCTTGGACAATAGGTCAAGGGGTCGAGACCAATGAGCTACATAAATCTTTTACATTGCCATCCAATGATAGGGTGCCATGTGGCAGCCCACTTCTGGGCCACATGGCATCTCTTCATTGGCCTGAAAAATGCCACTTGTCATCATATGAGTGGATTTGTCTTGTGTCCAGTCACCCTGTTGTTTTTCTACCACATGTCACTTTGTTGATGTCAACATGATGAGAAGAACGTCATCATTGACTTTTTCCAGTTGACCTGTTGACTTTTTAACTATTTGGGAAAATGGTCAAAGTGTGATAAATCTTGCATACAACATCCATTTGGGAAAGTAAATATATGGAAGGAATTAGCACAACGAGCCAGCCACAATGGAATTAGTTTCATGTGATTACAAGAACTTTCATTTTTGAGCCTTTTTTAGCCCTATCAGTCTCCTGGATCCAATTCTGGATCACACCTCCCCACTAAAGGATCGTTTGGTCCCCAAAAGGTTACCGACCAGTCAACAAGCTCGGGATAGGATACCTGGCTTGTTCTCTATCTCTGAACTCTGTCCTGTGCACCTATCTCATCAAGATCAACTATACCACAATCATGACAGCTAATAGCATATTGTTAGCCATTTGAACCTTGTTACATATTAATAAAGCCACTATCATACATGTAGACAACATTACTAATGATAGTATAAAAAAAATAACTGCAAATGAGCTGATATACTTTTAATATTTGCACGACATGAGCTTATCTTGAAGCAACCTGTGATTGATTTTCCATTCAACAATCATTTCTTGTTATTGCTTAAGATCGATTAATTCATTTGAAACAATTATAGGTTTGTTTCTTTCTTGAACTACCTTCTTTAACTGTTCCATAGTTTGAAGATTTTTATTTTCCTTAACATGATGAGCATGAACCACATAATCTTGACCCGCTTTGGTTAATTGATATTGATTCTTTGTCCTGTAGAAGATTTCCTTACGATCATATAAGTATGGACTACCTAAGACCATTCCACATTCACTTAACGACACTACATCACATGTGTGTAAGGCTTATGATTTACTTGTGATTTTAACCTCAATTGCTTAACCAATTCTTATGAGATTAGATTAGCTTGAGATCCATTGTTGATTAATGTGTCTATCTTAGTGTGTCCCATGATGGTCCTTATATGAAACAAGTTACTTCTACAATCAATGCCTTCACCAATTTTACCTGTCATACCAACCAATGAGACCTTAGATTCGTCACCCGAATCCGATCCCAAGTCTATGGGTCTTGTTGTCATTTCCACTATTTTCCTCCCCTTATTTTCCTTGAACCACTTTGGCGTCTTCTCGGGATGCAACTGCCAACATTTGTCCTCATCATGCCCCTCTTTCTTGCAATGCTTGCAAGAGGGTCTCTCTTCCTTTCTCGCCACTGCATTTTCCTTTTTTCCTCTCCACTTCCTCTTGTCCTCTTTATTTGAAGACGATTCCCCTGATACACCTTCTTTCCCTGCTTCAATATACATTTCTTGAATAGAAACCTCATCAAGGTTAGTGGGTCCAAATATGAATACAGTATTTCTAATATGTGCAGGTAAACCTCCTATATACTTAATAAGGGTTTCTTGTGTATGTAAAGGGATATCTAACATCAATGCCATTTTTTGAAAGCCATCTGTGTATTCTTGCACTGTTTGTTCTTTTCTTAGTTTTAAAGACTGCCATTCAATTAATGCTTTTTCTTTATAACCCAAAGGATAGAATTGTTTTCTAATTGCAGAAATGAAACTTTTCCATGATGGAAATACGTTACCCACTTGTTGCATTCCATTTTGCAACTTTCTTTGACACCAGATGAGAGTTGTACCCGCAAGTCTCAAAGATGCCAACTTGATTTGTGTTGCACACTGTAGTAAAACTCCATCTTCCTAACCCAATTGTCAAGTCTCTCTGCATTAACTTCACCATCATATATGGGAAACTCAAATTTAACATCAAGTTTTAATAATGACATTTCATTCTTATGTTTATGAACATGTTTCTTTGCATTAGATTCAAAACTTGAACTTGAAGAAGAAGGAGAAGAAGTAGGTGATGATGGAGGTGAAGGAGCAGTCTGAGGAGGATCCTCTTCCTCATCACTTTTTCCCTTTGAATATTCGCCTAGATTTGGTCTTTTCCATTCCACGTAATTATCGTACAAAAAATTCACCATCTCTGACATAGTAAGAAAAGTTTTCCAGAACTCTTTCTCATCCTGAGAAAGCCCTTCTTCCAATGCCATCTTCTCACCGTGAGAATCTCTCTTTCTCAATCCAATCAATGGATTCTCTTTAACAATCTCCCCTTCACCACGCTATAGCTTTTCCCTGGTTAACATGCAAAACTCAAATCCAAACGTCAACTAGCTCTGATACCACTTGATCCGAAAAGATCTTTTAATGATTGTGGTTGAGTTATTAATTGCATGTGTTAATTAACCATTTATGAATCTGAACCAAAGATGATGAATTTAATGAAGAAACATAGCAGCCATAAAAAAATATACATATTTGAACTGAAGCAATGAGAACAACAAACTATAACAAGAGAAGTGATAATGGAGTTCAACACAAAATTGCCTATTCTTCGGGCCTTTGTCTCAGTGGGGGAGGCTTCTTTATTAATTCTTCAATGCTTGCAAAGTACATAAAAAGTACATCAAATAGACTCCATTCTGATCTCGTTGTTTCTTCTCGACCTCAAAAATCCAATGCAATTGGCGACACTGAAAAAGGCTGAGTATAGACTTCGGAAATGGCCTCCAGAGTTCTACTCCTCAACAACTCCCCTGCATCAAAATGGCTTTGGCTTTTATTTGCTTCAACATAACTCTTCTTTGACTATCCTTCCATGGCCTCAAACAGGTCTATTTTATATAGATCTAAAATTGTTTATCCTTCCCCAACGTCCTCCCAAAATCTGGGCTCAAAAAGAGCCCAATATCTCCCAATAATGGGTAAAATCCATTATTAATAGGTCAAAATCAATTAAAAATCCCCAAAAACCATATAATAAAACCCACTCTGTAACAAAAATTCAATAATACATAGAGTATCCCCTTAAATCAGGCACGCGCCCCTCAAAATATGGTCATATGCACTTAAAATGGCCAAGCACCAGTCCAAAGGACTATGCATTGGCCCCCTCTTAGGCTAACACCTGGTCGCATGCGCTTTCAATGGTGGAGCTCCTCAAAAAAAGGGCTTAACTGAAATCCAAAATAGTGCTCGGAACCGAGTCACATGGGAGTGGAAGCCAGAACCATATCATGTGGATTATCCGCATGGTGGGGCACCTCCGACAGAAGGTGTGGTCACACTATATAACATGCCCATGGGCTGGGGCTTAGCCCCAGCCCCCTTCTGCCACCATTCAACATTTATTAAACCATATATAAATTTAAAATGGTTAAGCTACAGATGTAACATCTTTGGCGCAATGGTAATTTGCCCCTTTCTTAAAGCTATAGCTCGACCAATAGGTCAAGGGGTCAAGACCAATGAGATTAATAAATCTTTTACACTGTCATCCAGTGATAGGGTGCCATGTGGCAGCCCACTTCTAGGCCACGTGGCATCTCTTCATTGGCCTAAAAAATGTCACTTGTCATCATCTGAGTGGATTTGTCTTGTTCCCAGTCAAACTGCCCAGTCACCTTGCTACTGTGCTTCCACATGTCACTTTGCTAATGTCAGCATGATGATGTCAGCAAGACATCATCATTGAGTTTTGCTAGTTGACCTGTTGACTTTTTAACTATTTGGGAAAATGGCTAGAGTGCGATAACTCTCGCATACATCGTCTGTTTGGGAAAGTAAATATATGGTAGGAATTAGCATGACGAGCAGGTCAGAATGGAATTGGTTTCGTCGGATTCTGAGAACTTTAATTTTTGAGCCTTTTTAAGCCCTATCAGGCTCCTCGATCTAATTCTGGATCAAGTGTTATGTTGAAGGAATTTTTAATCTTATGTAAAAGAGTTATCCCACTTTCATCATGGAGTAAAACACTCTTGTTAGCATTTATTATATAAAGAGGTGAAATTACATTTAACCCACATGTATTATTGAGATGTAAATCTTCTATATCTCTTGGTATTTAATAGAGGTAGGAGAGATCCATGAGGTACAAATGAAAAAGAATTATCTTTGTAAAGGGTAAAACATTTGTGGAGGTTCTCTCAAGTGTAATATTGGAGATTTCTGAAGAATAAAGAAGACAATACCTTCTTGTGGATGTTTCTCCATTTTGGGGTTTTACCACGTATATCTCGTGTACTCTCATTTTTTTCTCTTGTCTCTTTCTTATTTTGATTATATGTTGTTTTATGGATAAGAGGCTAGACTAGTAATGTTCCTTTATTTTATATTGTTGTATGTTTATTCTGGTGATAATTTTAAGGATGGAAATTTATATTAAAATTTAGAAACTTGGGCTAATCTTACTAGTCCTTAATATGAAAAATGTAAAATGTTTGGCGATAATTTTGTAAAAATATTCAAATTTATAAGGATTTTATATAGTTTCTATAAAATTTTGGTGATTTTTAAAGTAAAATAATTTTATTCTATGGAATTTTTGCGAATCGTTTAAACAAAAAAATGGAAATTGGTGAATCAGTTTTTGGGGAAAACCATGGAAAATCATTCCATTGGAGAAATTTAGCCCCTAGAATCATTTATGATTTATTCATGTCTCACAATATTATAACATGGTATCATAGCAGGTTACTATGTTGTACCTCCTTTAGTGATTTTTTTTTACAACGACATTTCCTTCATATTTTCTTGGGGTCTCCTTATTTTTTATTTTTTCCATCATATCTAGTAGCCATTAAGGCATCTCTTAGATATGGGCATTTTGCTACAAGATTGAAATATTTTTTGCTCAAAACCCTAACCCTTGTTTTTCCAATTTCTCACATAAATGTGCATTTGTTTAAAAATATGATCTCACCGTTGTCTTCAAAATGTAGCTTTCAACCAATATTGATTATTGGTTCGTCAAAATCAACTACCTTTTTCCCAATTTTAAATTAATTTTCCTAGCCTAGCCCAGGTTATTTTAATTTTTGGTAAACTTAATTTTTTTTTGGTAATTTTCTAGGGTTAGTATTTGCCAAATCGGTTTTTTTACTAGGACATATTTTTTACTAAACTTAGTTTTTCTTCCGAAGCTAATATGTTTTGATGTAGGAGTCTATTTGGAGTGATTTTTTTTTTTGGGTGCAGGTTTTGACTAGCTAACTAACTAGCCAACCCAGTTTCCAATCAGAGGTCATACAAATCATAAAGATTGATTTTTGTTACTGCAAGGTGGTGTTGTTTTTTTTTTTTTTTGTACTACTCTTTATTTTGGAATTTTGTAGGTGTAAGAGGTTTTTTTTTATGTTCTAAAGGCCAATTAGTTGTTGTAGAGGTCAATCTACATTTTTGGAGTTCGATATTCCTATGTGAGGGTTTGATTTTCATCCTTGGGGGGTTTATTTGAGTGTCTGAAGGAGAATTTGAACTTTAGATCGATGAATTTAACTGTTCGATGTTTTTTTTTCTTTCTAGGAATCCAATTACCCTCCCCTCAGGCCATACAACTGTGTTCTCACTGAGTGAGGACTTATTAGTGTAGTGAGGGTATATTTGTGGGTTCTCTCATCCATTAAACAAAATATCCACGTATTAAAAAATAGATCTGTGGATTTTTTGAGTGATCAAAGGGCCTCTAGGTGTTTCCCTTCTCTGTTCTTATGACCAAGTCCGTACAATCATGTCTTGTCTTCCTCACACAATGTACAACCTATATTTCATCTAAGTTCTCTCTCTTTTCTCAGATTTAGGGTAAGTTACTCATAAGTACACAAAAATTTAGTTTATTCATCCTTTCTTCTTGCCAATTGTCTTTGTTTGCATTAGGGTTTCATTTTTTTCCCATCATAATGACTTCATAAGTAGATTATGTTCTTGTGTTAGTGGGTCCCATATTCCATGGAGGAAAAATCTGATTGATATTCTTAGGAGTAAGAATCTGTGGTGGTTAGTTAATGGTGAACATAAGAAACCTACCAATGATAAATAATTGGTTATATGGGAAGAATAATGTGATCAAGCAAGATGAATCATTGGTCAAACATTTTCAAATAGTCTTCAGGAACATATTGAGGGTGAAGATAGCCTGGTTGAGGTATGGAAAAGTTCATATTTTTTATTTGACAAATCTGATGATGTCTCTTATTACTACTTTGAAAATAAGATCCATGAGTTAGATCCTAAATATTTTGAAAGGATAGAGTAATTTATTGTTGAAATGAAAACCATTAATGAAAAATTAAATAATTGTGGAAAAGATTACAAGAAAGCTAATATATCCCTAATCATTCTTGTATAATAAAAATTTCCTTCTTCTTTTGATATGTTCATCCAAACTAGAAATAAAGAAATAAAGATGTCTCAAGGATCTATGACACTAAGCTTTGAATATTATTGTAAAGGTTTGATTAATGAGAATGAACAATTGACTTCTTCATGTCAATTGACTCTTAATAAATCTCTAACGACACTTAATAAAAATAATCCTAAGAATTTTTTTCATGAAAATCCAAAATCGCATACCAAAGAATCTTCTCTACATTATTTTAATGATGCTTGTGTTGATGTTAGTAAAAATAAAGTGTTTAATCCTTTTAGGTATTGTGGAAAAAAAAACCACCCTAAAAATATTTTCTTTAAACTAAGACATGAATTTGCTAAATCCAAGAAGAAATCCTTTGTTGAACAATAGGTTGCTCTTTGTGCCTATTTCATTCAACCAGGTAAATATTCTTCTTTTGTGGAATGAATTATGGATTCTGGTGCTTATAACCATATGTCTAGCACCACTTCATTTTTTTCTTCTTATGACACTCACAAGTGCACGTCATAGAATTTTTTTATTGGTGATGGTAAACAACTTTCAATAGTAAGTTATGGTAATGTAAAAGTTCCTAATGGTACACTGGAAGATGTTTTTCATGTTCAAGGCATGCCCATCATTTTTATTTCTTTTTATCATGCATGTCAAAAAGGTTATAAGTTTGAAGAATGGAAAGATAAATATGTTCTTAAAGATATCAAAAACAACTTCAACGTAGTTTCTTTCGGTCTTGTTGATCATGATTTTGGTTTATATAAATTAACTAGTTTTCATTGACCTAAAAATCAACCATTTTATTCCTATGTTTCTCATGTTGATGAACAAAGTGAATTATGACATAAATATTAGGTCACTTGAGTTATGGTAAAATGAAAATGTTATCTAAATTGGTAGTTGGATTACCTTCCATTTCTTCCACTAAAGATGTTTGTGAAGGTTGTGTTCTTGGTGAACATCATATGGAAATGCTTGAGAAAGGTAAAGGGTGACGTGCTAAAGAACAATTGCAATTAATTAATAGTGATATATGTGGTCCTATTGAGACTCATTCTTTGTCTCATGTTGTCTATTTTCTTTATTTTATTGATGATTATAATATAAAATCTTGGGTTTATGTTTTGAAACATATAAGTGAAAACTTTGGTGAATTTCAAGAACTTAAATCCAAGGTTGAAAATTGATTTGGATTATTTTGAGAATGAAATGAAGGAATATATGTAAGAAAGAAATACAAAGATATATTTCAAGAAACATAGAGATATATTAATACATAATTTCTATTAATGAGAGAAATGTACAAAAACTGTAAAAATATTGAGTGAATAAACTCACTATAATGGTGGAAGCTTATCTTCAAGAAGAGATGCGACAACTACACTCATTCACAAGAAGATGAAGATGTTTACAATGAGGCTCCAAAGGTATTTTAAACATAAAGAAGAAATGGGAAAACCCTAAACATCCAAAAACCTAACCCTAGGAGATTAAACGACAATAGGTTTGTGGGCCCCGATGAGGGTAGTTGATATGTTGATTTCTTGAGGGAATAAATTTTGCATATGATATTCATTTGAGGAATTTGATACCTCGTCGAAAAGGTTTATCCAAGGAGTAGAACTTCCACTTGGGGCCAAGGCATGTTGTGAACTACCCCCTCCCCCCCAAAAAAATAAAATAAAAATAAAAAATAACGTCATTTAGGCCCTCAAAATGGTCGCGAAAGTTTGGGACTCGAAGAACTGAAAAAAATGCCAAAAAGAAAAATTGTCTTTGAGCTAGTGGAATAGGTGGGTGGCCACCGATATCCTCCTCGATAAAAAATGAATCTAGTTAAAGTATTAAGACATTGTGAACTGATAATGGGGGGGGGGGAATTTACTGCCTATTTATCTAAGCATGGTATTCAACATCAAAAGACCATTCCTTATACACCTCAAGAAAATGACATAGCTAAAAAGAAAAATAAATATTTGGTTGAAATGGATAGATGTATGCTTTATTCTAAAGGATTACATAATTTTTTTTGGGATGAATCCATTTATTGTGGTAACTATATTTTAAATCAAGTTCCTACCAAGGCAGTTTTGCAGGTTACTTTCGAACAAAAATGGAATGGAAGAAAACCCAATATAAGTAACTTTAAGATACTTGGTAGCAAATGTTGGGCCTATATTATTGATGAAAAATGGAAAAAGTTATATCCCAAGTACTAAAAATGTATTATCATTTCTTATGGTGAGGATTTTAAAGCTTACAAGTTATTTGATCCATCTACTTGACAAACTTTTCAATTACTTCCTAATTAACTTAGTGAGAAACTAAAGAGTTATGCATTTAATTCTCAATCTGTGGTGGTATCTTACTTCTGAACTATTGTGCACTGTATATGCAAGTGTAGTGTTGTAACTTCTAAGGAGCTGTATTACTTCGAATGTCACAAGTTGAAATTTCAACATACTTAATTAATTGACCTAGCTATCCTACTTCTCAAATAGCAAGAAAATAAATATCATGTTTGCAGGAAAAAGAAATCACACGTGCGAAAAGTAAATCTCTCTTGCAGAAAGTAAATTGCATTTTACAGAAAGTAAATCACACTTTGCAGAAATTAAATCACACTTGTGGAAATTAATCATGTTGTCAGAGAGTAAATCACACTTATGTAAAGTAAATCACACTTCTAGAAGTTAAATTTATGCTAACATCTAATGGTGACTTTCTCAAGTAAAATGATTATCTTGTCTTTCTATAACAGTTACATGTTCATACTTTCAATGTTAATTTACAAAACCAATAATATCAATCCTAAGTTGTTGAGGAGTGAAACTGTCACGAATCTAAGAGCAAACAAAATATAGTAAAGTTGCAAGTGGATTTGTAGAAATAGAGATACAACACAAAAGTTACAGTGATGCAAATTGCAACAATCAAAGTTGCAACAACAAAGCTATAAAAAAAAAGCTACAACAATATGAGTTACAACGATTGGAGTTACAAAAACATTTGTGATTACAAAGTTACAAAAATCAAATCAACTTCGATTTTCATCTTAATATTGCACAAATCACAACATAAGGGAAATAAACATAAATCACACCTAAATTGCAATTAACTATTCTACAAAATATGGAATTGCAGCAAATTAAGAAATGAAACAAGTACAAAATTAAATGAACAAAATTGAAATTCTAATCCTACTCCTAATGTTACAAGAAGTAATTTTCTAAGGAGGGGGGACTCTCCCCTTAGACAATACACTAGGATAAAAAATCAAAATAGCACGAGTACTCAACACGCCATCACATGAATAGGAGAATAAAAATAATTATATTGCAGAAGGATGAAATTTACAATAACATCTGGATTTTATCACCAAAATAATTCTCCCTCAATATCTAGGGAAGTTGGGGTTCTTGTACAGTACAACTAATGTCTAAAATAACATAAAAGGAGATATGGATAGCCATGAGAATCATGATTTTCGTCTGTTTACATTGGTATTGCCAAATTTTAGTAAATATCAGGCATGTCTGAACTTGGATCAACTGAGAAACAATTGGTAAGAAAACTGACTTCTCTTTTGGTTGTCCACTTGTCTCCTATAACCTTCCTATGTGAGGAACATTCCCTAACCTCTCATTTAAATATTGACTACTATATTGGTGGAAGTTTTACTCATAGTTGCAGGAAATGGTATCATACTCGGAGTTGTAGAAACAATATCATACTCAAAGATGCAACATTTGTATTGTGATTAGAGTCACAACGATAGAGAGGAATTGTAGCAATTTTACAGAGTTGCAAATACTATAAGGAGTTGCATCTACTATAAGGAAGCTAATATAATATCTCCTTTATAGCAGTGTTAGTGTATGAAAGTAACAATTTCCTTAAGAAATATGTAAGAACAACTTAAAAATGGTATATGGGGAAAGATGCATACCTTGGTGAAAAGTGAGACAAAAATGGACAAGAAAGGTATAAAAAAGGGAATGATCAATGGAAAATGGTAAGGAAGAAGGTACTAAATGGGTCCTAAAAGTATGCCAATTTAGGCACTCATCATCTCCCCTAGCCCAAAATTGTTGCATGTCCCTATGAAAGTAAAAATCACTCAGGGTTAGAGAAATTGGGGTGTCCATGGAGGTAACTGACACTACAGTCTACCATCCCTTATCCCTCCTTCTCTTCATTGGTTTCATGGAATGATGTAACTCCTCTGCCTTTTGTTGGTTCCTACTCTATTTCAGTCTTAGTGACCTCATTAATTAATATAAAGTGTGTGTCCTGGACATGTACTTCCATTTGTTCCTTAATTTGAGTTGTTTATTGTAATATGATAAAGAGTTCCCCTGCAACAAGAGGACTTGCTGCAGGGAAACCTGATTTCTTAGGTGCCCTTTTTTCATCAAGCTCATCCTTCAACATTTATAAGTTGAGTTGTAGCTTCCATTTCTTCATTCCCAACATTCTATTTTGTTTTACCAAAGATGCATAAATAGGTAAGGAGTATGGAATTCTTACCCAAGATGTAGCAGTAAATTTCCTCTCAGGATCAACATTTTCTATTTTTTATTCCCATTTTCTTGATTCTTGTGCATTAACATAGTTGTCTCCAAAAGTGTTCCCTGTTGTGTCAACAAGATTTTGTGGATGAGCCTGCAGATTGTAAGAATTGTTTGATTCCTCTATCTGTGATTATTGAGGCTTGGCAGAGTGCTCCTGAGGAGTGCTCTCTATGGGTTCTTCTGGAAAAATAGGAGCATCTACCTTATGTTCCTCCTTTTGTGTTGGATCCTCTACCTATCATGCAACATGTTCTCCAGAAGGGCTCCCCACTAGTTCTTGTGGAACATTAGAATATTTTTCTTATGGTTCTTCTTCATTTGAATATGCCTCAAGGAGGGAGATAATCCATTCTATAAGCATGTCTGTTGTTGGTTCTTGTGTGTCAACAAAGGCCTCATCAACTTCCAGGTCGGTGCCCTCCATTGGTTCTTGTGTGTCAATGAAGGTTTTTATCTCCATTGATTCATCTACTTCTTGTTCATCCTTTTGTGCCTATTCTTTCACCTCGGTAGGTTTTCACCTTTTTATCTAAGTAGCATCCATGTGGGTCATTCTTCTTTTCCTCGGAACGTGAGGTTTCCTCTTTTTGAACCCTCTGAATATCTTTTTAGGGGGTTTGTTGGTAGTCACCTCAACATTGCTTTCATGGCCTTCATTTGTCGGAGTTGTAACATGATGGAACCTTACCCTTGATGTCCTTATTAGTTTATTTGGTGGAGGAGTGTAACCATGTGGGGTTGTTGTATCCACAAAACTATTAATTGGTGGTGGAGTTGTAGTTTTTGCCTCTTCCAGTGTTGAAAGTGCAAATATTGCTTGTTGGGATGCCTGAATTGCAACCACTACATCCTCAGAAAGTATAACTGGTGGCTGAACAATATTATTCCAAGTGAAACCTTCCTTATGTAGGGATCATTCCACCAATAGATTGATAAGGATATGGTGTGAGCTAAAATCCCTAGGGTTCTTTTCTCTTTGCATAAGTGTTATCATTGTCTGTAATGTCCTGAATAGAAAGTATGGCATATTAATGGGTCAATTATGTGAGAGATGATCCAAAAGTTAGATATGTTAGAGATAGATAGACCCCTATTTCCCTTGATAGGTAAAATATCACTGCAAGAATATAGCTAAGTCTATCCATAGGTGTGGCAAAGACCGTATTTCGAATCCTATGTATTTTTTCAGTAAAGCCTCTCAAGGCTCAAGGAATTGCCTCAGAATTTCAGACTAAGAGGTCCTTTTGGTGTACCATCTCTTTCTTTCCCATGGTAAACCTATGGCTTCCACCATTATCTCCTCGATGAATTCTACCTAAGAACCTGCTACCATGGAGTGTTTGTATTTTAAATTTAAATAAAATTGCATAGTTACTTCAACGTCATACTAGGTGTTGAAAATATTCCATGCAACCGACCTATTGCATAATTTATCTAATGTGGTCATAGGTCTCAATTAAAAATGCTTATGTAGGTTCCTTTCATATCAATGAGACCCCAATGTTTCCTTGTTTTTGTTAACTCTGATTTCTTGTGATTGCATGAGAGACGAATGCTAATTGGGTGGGAAATTTTGAATTGTGAAAATAACAATGGTGGATATGGTAATGAGAGTGCAAGGTCACATATATGTCAATGATGGTGTAAGGTGATGGTTATAGTGGAATGATAATAGAACACATGCCATTTAAAACTATTCATCACATATTATTATTAAAACTTGTACCTGTATCTTCTTACCATGAGTGGTTGTATGAGTGTGGTGTTCATGAAGTTGTGGTGGCATAAATAGAGTCACATCAACAGGCTTAGCTAGAATTTTATCATCGACGTTTCTTAATGAGTCCACCGGAAGTGTAGTAACAACGATGCGCATAAAGTGAAAGATTCAAGTAGAGTCACAACAACGTGATTTGTGGCGATGGAGCTACAACACTGAGAGTTGCAACAATAGGTTTTGTGGCCTCAGTGGTCTAGACGAGAATATCAACATCATTGGTGTGGATGTGATTTGAAAAAATAAAGTAAAGTTACAAGTGGAGTTGCAACAATGAGGATTGCAACAAAGGAAGTTGTGACAAAGGGAATTTGCGTCAAAGAGTGTTTGCGACAAAGGGAGTCATAACAACATGAGTCGCAACAAAAATAATTGTAGCAAAGTATTTTGCATCAAAGGGAGTTGCAAAATAATGAGTTGTAGCAACAATAATTGGAGAAAAGTAGTTTGTGGTAAAGGGAGTTGCAGTAAAAAGATTTTCAACAACATGAATTGTAGAAAGGGTGTTTGTGGCAAAGGGAGTTGCATCAAAAGGAGTTTGCGACAAAGCGAGTTGCAAGAACATGTGTTGCAGAAAATGGAGTTGCAAAAACAATAGTTGCAACAACATTGTTATCTCTTGCATACCTTGAAAAAATGATTATTACAAAAAAAAGGCTTTATTAAAATTTGTTGAGAAGGATCTCGACATAACCATTACAACACCGTGAAGTGGCCTTTTTTTTTAATGCACCAGCTAGGATGGTTTCCACGTTTTTTTTTGGAGAAGAAAAGGAATTATCAAGTAGGGATTTTTTCTTCCTGAACGAGTTCCAGATCACTTTCAGGCCATCCATTTGCAATCTTCCTAAAAAAGGATTCCTTTGATATGGGTCGATAATATAGGTGAAGTATATGTCCATTATCCATTAGAGTAATTCTTTCTTCATTTGTGGTAGGTATTTTTATGACCCCACTATCATACATTGTATCAGTATCATATGGACCGAGCCATCTGGTGCAAAAATTTCCCCTTAAATCCTTGAACCTAGAATCAAATAGTAATGCCTAGTCTCTAGCTTTAAATTTCTTTTTCTTGATAAAATTATCATGCCACCTAGTCCTTTTATGTTTTTCGCTATGGCTCAATGTAGGTAATCCCATTGTAGTTCGTCCAACTCACTAATGAAATATTTTTTTCTAAGCTTCCGATAGGTCCAACCCAAGTTGTATTGTTGTCCTGATTGTCTAGCTTTCTATCCCAATGGGCAGTAGTACTCTTTTCCCACATACTAACTCATAAGGTGTGCATCATGTAGTAGTTATCTAGGTTATTCTATAGGCCCATAAATATTCCTATCATCCCAATCCTTGAGGCGTGGTTTGACGATTTTGGTGATGATGGTCTCAAGGATCTTGTTAGTTCCCTCTACTTGTCCATTTTCCTATGGGTGATATGGTGTTGTTACTTTATTTTGTATCTTGTAGTTTTTCGTCAAGTCTCTAACATGCCATGATGTGAACTGAGTTCTTCTTTCAATCATTATCTCTCGTGGTATCCCAAATCTTACAAATATATCTTCATGGAAAAATTCCACTATTTTTTGTAAGGTTGTTTTTAGAAGTTCCTTTTACTCCATCAATTTTATGAAATAGTTTGTAAAAATGACGACGTAGGAGTGCCGACGGGAAGGGGGATTTATTGGTCCCACAAAATGATGGTCTGTTTTTAAATTTTTTTACATACTATCTGCATTTGTACCAACATTTCATCTATTTGTATGGGTCCACCCATGCATTGACATCTGTTACATATCTTCACATACTCTTTGGAATATTTGAAGATAATGGGATGATAATATCTCTGATGAAGTTCCTTGTACCCAGTTATTTTATAAAAAATATGGTCCCCACTTGGCCCATCATGACAGTATTTTAGTATCTCATGGAATTTGTCTTCTTTTACACATATTTTGATAATCAAATCAAGCCCAATGTAAAATAGGAAACCATCAATCCATGAAAATATTTCACTTTTACAGATGATACTTTATCGCCCTTTGGGAGTCAAATGATGTGGGAGATTTCCTACAACAAAACAATTAGCAATATCTGCAAAACATGGTGAGTAAGTAGATATTGCAAATAGATGTTCATCTGGAAAGCAATCTTCTACTAAAGGTTCATTTTCATTAGATGCTATTCTAGAAATAAATTCAGCAACTACATTATCTTTTCATAGTTTCTATAAGATGATAATATCAAATTATTGTAATAAAAGAAACCATATAGTGACCCTGACATTGGTGATTGGTTTGTTCATTAAATAATTAATAGCAACATGATTAGTATGTAAGATTACCCGATGTCCTGTAATGTGGTGGTGCTTGAACATTGTTAATTGCATGAATAACAACAAGAAACTATTTTTCAATTACCATATAGTTCAATTCCGTGGGTGAGATATTATTGATGACATAATAAATTGCATATGGTTCCTTTCCTTATAGCATTCATGGAACTGCTCCAATGGCGGTGTCTGATGCGTCCACGAAAATATGAAACAAGAGGGACTAGTCAGATCCTCTTAAAATAGGATCCTTAAACACTTTGATTTTCAGTTCATCAAGAACATGTTGGCATGTCCCTATCCATACAAACTCAATATCCTTTTTAAGTAAAGAAAATAATCAAAGAGAAATTTGTGAAAAAAATTCAATGAATCAATGGTAATAAACATCATATCCCAAGAATCTTTGTACTTGCTTTTGCGAAGTTGGAGTTGGAGTTTAATATTCCCTATAATTTTGTTGGATATAATTGGATACCTTTGGTTGAGATGTGATGTCCTAGTACAATTCCATCAATTACCATCATCAAATATTTTTCATTGTCGAGGGTAACATTTCATTCTTTTCACCTTATCAATATTTTCTTCAGGTTTTCCAATGCCTCATAAAATTCCTCCCCATATGTCATGGAATATTCCGTAAATATTTCCACACATTCATGAATTAAATAAGAGAATATACCAATAATAGCTCGTTGAAAAGTGGAGGGGGTGTTGCATAAACCAAATGGTATAACATGGTAGGAAAATGTCCCCCAAGGACGGGTGAATCTTGTTTTGTCTTGATATTCAGGTGCAATTTGGATTTGATTGTACCCACTGAATCCATTGATGAAATAAAAGTATTTATTTCCGACCAACATATGCAGGACCTGTTCAATGAATGGGAGTGGGAAATGTTATTTGTGTGTTTCTTTGTTGAGTTCTATATAGTCGACACAAATTCTTCCATTTACCATTTATATTTTGTACAATGATTATAGGGGAGACCCATTGAATATTATAAATTGGGTAGATGAAGTTGGCTATAAGCAATTTTTGCAACTCGTCTTTGACTATGTCTTTCAATTCCAGATTCATCTGACATTGGGGTTGATGGATGGGTCAAGATCCTTCCTTAATATATATGTGATGTGTTCATATTGCAAGATGGATTCTCTTCATGCCATATTAATCCCAGGCAAAGGAATCAATATGATTTAGCAACACTTTAACTAATCGCTCTTTTTTTGGTTCAGTTAATCCCTGGTTTATTTTCAAGGTTTTCCCTAGGCTAATTTCTATGGTTTCTGTAAGGGATCCTTGGTCTTTCTCTAGTTTAGATTCATGTTCTATGGGAGAGATGCTTGTTGAGGCTAGGGAAGCCTGTGTCTCTGGTTGCATTGTATTCTCAAGAGTATGTGTGTTTTTTGAGGAAGAGGAAGCTATAAAATTGTTGATTTCATCATCCTCTATTTTATCTCTTATGACTAAGTATTAATCTATGGAGACTACTTGATGGGATTCTCCTTCTTCCTCATTATCTTCTTTGTCAACCCAAAGTGGAATTTCTAGTTCAGTGCAAAGTTTGGTGAGAGGATAGAGGGTTAATTACTTTGTGGATGTCCCATGGGAGATGGTCACATTTCCCTTGTAACATACCCAATATAATCCCTAATTTGATTAATTCTTATGTAGATATAATGTGTGTCTATGGCCAAATTGATGTAATATGTGAATTGTATTTATATGTTTTAATAATAAAATGTGATGCCAGCTGCTAAGGGGACATGGATAGGAGATGGGGGGATGAATTAATCCACATGAGAGGGGATGGTCTATGATAATGGAAAAGAGAGGTCCAAGAGGGTATTACCCATGTATATTAATTCCACCCATTTTCCTAAAATTTGTTATTTATATATGAACCTTCTAATTTTTTATTGAGTGTTCCCAAATCCAATCATTGAATACATGTATACGGGTGGGTGTGAGTGGTCACATCCCAAAATTATTGGGAACATGGGGGTTGGGTACAATCATCTTGGGGAAGAGTGTGAGTCAAGAAAGAAAAACCAAAGGGAGGAAATTCATATGGGTTGGGATAAAAAAATTTACATTGCGTTTTTTTGCATGAGGAGAAAGTAGACAAGAAGAAAGAGATATTGGAGTTGGTGCATCCATGGAGGGATAATTATAGTGCATGATGGAGCATACTTGGAGTGAATTGGAGATGGATAACTAAAGATCTAGGTTTTCAGGCCTGAAGAGTGAACTATTGAGGAAGTTGCAATGTAATAACAAGTGTTTGTTGTTGGTATGATGGTAGTTTTACTAGTAGAAGGTTCCCTTGAGTTCCTAGTTGAGATATTCCTAGATACATGTGCAAGAGAGACCTTGATAAATGGATGGTATGCTTGAGGGACTGATATTATTGAAGGGGTACATTCCTTGGGTTAAGAAATTCAAGAGGAAGAGAGCTGGTGGAAAATCATGATAGTTGTAGGAAGATATCAGTGAGTTGTTATATTTCAATAATAAATTTAATGGAGAAATTAGAAGTGGACCCAACCCTAAAATAAGGAAAGTGGGCCAAGTGACCTAGAAGATGTTTTTAAGGAAGCTACTTGGAGAGTATAAATAAGAGGCATGGCTCTCTCATTTGAGTCACACTTGAGCATATTGAATATATATATGTGTCTGAGGTAACCAAGGATATCTAAATTGGAATTCTGAGTGAAGGTGAAGAAAAGAAGGCTGAAATGCAAGGAAGGATAAATTCTTTTGATGGTGCTTTCTAAGGTATGTTATTTACAGGTCATCTCACCATTTTCGCTATAACTTTTTTTCTATAATTATTCAGACCGTGAAATTGCTATGAAAGTGATAAAACATATCCAAGTATCTTTGAAAAAACAATTCATCTTGTGGGTCATTCTATTTTGTGAGTTACACGCCATGGAAAATAGGTTTGTGGCCAGTCCTGAAACTAGTCAAAATCAGGTGTTTCGGGTAAAAACGTCATAACTTCTTCATAACAGATCCAAATTTAGTGAGAAAAAATGTGTTGGTTAGGGTATAGTATGTAGTATCCTTTGTAACAGTTTCAGATCATTTAATCAAATATATTTTGCGGTGCATGCTCTACAAGGTCACTCTCTAGAATAAGACAGAATTCAACAAGGTATGCCATTTTTGCTATAACTCCTTTTATGAGAGGTTCCAAGTAGTGAAACTTGGAGGAATTGCATTAAACACACTGAAGAACATTGTGTATCAGTTTCAGATCTTTATACATTACAGGTTCAAAGTTATGATTACTTCAAGTTAGGGTTGTTGACTAATCCAAAACTAGGCATGTGAGACTAAAGAAAAGTTTGATGAAAATGCTAGTCTCTTGTTTTTAAAGTTAAGGAAGGTTTGCAGGAATGTGATCATATACACCAGGTATATTATAGAGCTACAAATTAGATTTAGATGATGAAATTGATGAGGAATTTTTGTTGTGGTACATGTTGAGTACATGGTTGAGACAAGTAGTTGATGAGTTGGCGCACATACATGAGGTGTATAGTTGATGATGTTGGTACATATTGATGAGTCATAGTTGATGAGTAGTTAAAACATGATTGGTACATACTTGGTACATGGTTGTATGCACTAGTTTATGGTACAGGTTGATTACAGGTTGGTACATGGTTGATGCACTTGTTTATGGTACAGGTTGATTACAGGTTGAGGCACAGGTTGATGCATGGTTGGTGCATGGTTCAAATTTATTGGTACAGGTTTACAGTAGTATATCTCACAATGATAGTGTGACATTGGTTCCATCATTCTACTTCTACTTCAGGGTGGCAGGATGGGGCAAGGACAGGTGGTTGTAACCACCTTCCGGTTGTAGCCAGAGAACATTGGGGGTTGTAGCCTCCTTCTGGTTATAGCCATAGAATTGGGGAGTTGGAGCTTCCCTCAAGTTGTAGCCTGAGAAACTAGGGGGTTGGAGCCTCCTTCTAGTTGCATCTAGAAAACAAAGGAAGTTGGTGCTTCCAATGAATGTAATTCTTCAAGACATATAAGAAAAAGCATTCCATGGTTTTCTCCGGATTTGGGTTTCCACGTAAAACACTGGTGTATTGTGTATGTGTGTGATTGTTTATTTATTACTTCTCATTATTGGATAATAATTCTACATTAATATAACATTTGAAGAAAAATTATTATAATTACACTATTATTGATTTACCCCCCCTATCAGTAATACAACAATTGGTATCAGAGCAGGTTCCTTCAGAAATTAGTTTAACCACTGAAAGGTAGATCATGGAGAGTACCAACTCATATAAAAATGGAATACCACAGTTTGATGGACAGAAGTATGTTTTTTGGAGCATAAGGATGAAGGCATATATACAGGCACATGGATTTCAAGTTTGGCAATAAATTGTAGATGGATACACAGCACCAACAGTTCCACCAACAAATGACAAAGCATTGAAACTCGGTGAGAATAATTCCAAAGCCATAAATGCACTTTTGAATGGTCTCAGTGATACGATATTCACCAAAGTTGCACATTGTAAATATACTAAAGATATTTGGGACAAGCTTCAAAATATTTATGAAGGAGATTCAAAAGCAAAGAAACAAAGCTTCAAACTTACAGAGGTCAGTTTGAACAACTAAAAATGAAGGAAGATGAAGATATCACAGCCTACGTCTTACGAGTCGATGAAACCGTGAATGCAATCATAGGATTGGGAGAAGAAATCAAAGAATCTTTAATTGTTCAAAAGGTACTAAGATCTCTTCTTATGATATTCAACCCTAAGATATCAGCACTAGAAGAAAGATCGGATCTAAACTCAATAAGCATGGACGAACTGCATGGAATCTTCATAGCATATGAGATGAGAACTAAATAGGAAAATCCATATGTAAAAGAAGCACCCTTCAAAGCATCCAAAAGATCAAAGCAAAAGAAAAAGGAACAAGAAGAATATAGCAGTAGTAGCGACGTCTCAGAAGATGATGAAGAAGTGGCCAACTTCGTCAAAAGACTAAACAAGGGAACCGACGATAGGTACAGAGGTAAGCTTCTTTTAATTTGTTTTAATTGTGATGGTATTGGTCATTTTTCTAGCAAATGTGCTCATAAGAAAAAGATAAATGATGAAGGTTACTCAAAAGGAAGACAAACATATAAAGGTAAAAGAACTACAAAGAAAGTTTTCAAGAAAAAAATTTGCACCAAAGAAGACATCTCATCATCAGATGGAGATGAAGTCAGTGACAGTGAAATAGGGAGAGTTCTATTCATGGTAGTAGAAGACTCTGATAAAGAAAACTCTGAAGAAGAATATGAATAAGCATATGAAGAAGAAATTGAAGAGGCAGAAGTTGATTTCCGAGAAGAATTAATGAGTGCCATAGAAGTTATCAGAAGAGAAAAGAAGAAAAATAAGAAACTACAAGCAGAACTAGATAAGAAAAAAAAACACTCAAGAACTAGAACAAATGATCACAAAATTGAAGGTTCAAATAGAATAAGATAAAAGAATTGAAGAAGCACTCAAAGAAAAACTAGAAGGAAAGGACAGGATCATTGGAAACCTGGAAGTAGAGATTGTCACACTAAGAAAGGATATTCAAAAGAAAAATATGCAGAATAGCTCAAAAGTTTTGAATGACATTATCAGTAGTC
>ML778338.1:282377-295105 GCA_009831015.1 Picea engelmannii
AGAATAAGAATGTGATCGACACAAAATGGGTTTTCAGGAATAAATTGAATGAAGATGGACAGGTTACAAGGAACAAAGCTAGATTGGTATGTAAAGGATATGCACAGATTGAAGGAATCGACTTTGAAGAGATATTTTCCCCAACTGTCAGAATGGAAGAAATCCATTTGCTTTTAGCTTATGCATGCTCCAAAAATGTTAAAGTATATCAGATGGACGTAAAATCATCTTTTTTTAATGGGAAACTTGAAGAAGAAGTCTACATTGAACAACCAGAAGGATTTCAGTTGTCAGAGAACATAGACTATGTGTATAAATTAAAGAAGGCCTTGTATGGTCTAAAACAGGCTCCTAGTGCATGGTACTCTAGACTGGATAAGTATTTGTAGCAGGTAGGGTTCAGAAAAGGAAGTGAAGACAACAACCTCAACATCAAGGTAAGTTAAGGTAATATTTTATTAATTGAAGTTTATGTTGATGATATTATTTTTGGTAGTGAAGATGACAGGTTAAGACAAAAATTTGCAAAAGACATGCAGAATGAATTTGAAATGTCGTTACTTAGAGAACTATCCTTCTTTTTGGGACTTCAGATACGTCAAAGCAACCGAGGAATTTTTATTTCTCAAACCAAGTATATAAGAGAAATGATAAATAGGTTCAGAATGGAAGATTGCAAACCAGTTATCACTCCCATGTAAACTAGTTGTAAGTTGAGCAAAGATTATGATTCAAAGTCTACAGATCAGAGGCAATATAGGTCAATGATTGGCAACCTACTATATATGACAACATCCAGACTAGATGTAATGCAGGCAGTTGGATAGGTGGCATGATTTCAAGTAGCACGAAAGGAATCACATGTATTAGTAGTAAAGAGGATCTTCATATATCTCAAAGGAACAAAAGAGTTTGGATTATGGTATCCAAAAGGAAAAGATCTATCACTTATTGCCTACATAGATGCAGATTGGGCAGGTTGTATTGATGACCAACGAAGCACTAGTGGAGCAGCGTTCTACTTAGGTGAGTGTTTGGTATCATGGCTAAGCAAGAAACAATCATCGGTATTTCTATTTAGAGCTGAGGCATAGTATATTGCAACAACAACATGTTGTACATGGGTTCTTTGGATGAAACAAACTTTGACAAATATACAGGTTGAGTATGATGAGCCCATTCCAACATATTGTGATAATACAAGTGCCATCAATATCTCAAAAAACCTGGCGATGCACTCCAAGATGAAGCACATTCCAATCAAGTATCACTTTCTACGGGAATAGGTTGCAGAAAAGAACATCGGAGTTGAGTATGTGGGCACAAAAGAACAAGTGGCAGACATCTTTACAAAACCACTTCCATGGGAAGCCTTTGAACATATTTTCCAAAGACTTGGAGTTATTTCTACTCCAAAAATGAATGCTTTTTGAATGATTATCTTATATGTCTTAGATGTACATGAGGAAGCACCATAAAAGGACAGTCTGTCAAGGGGAGCAGCCCCAGATGGAAAGATACCTTTGCCATTGATGACAAAGGGGGAAAGATTTATCAGATGCAGAGGACAGAGGCATGGTTCCAGGGGGAACAGATTTATCAGATGCAGAGGACAAAGGTATGGTTCCAGGGGGAGCATGAGTGATATGATTTCAGTATTGCATCAGAGTGTTGCCATCAATGCCAAAGGGGGAGATTGTTGATTAAGGTTGGTTGTCATTGATGTCAACCCTTGAAGAAAGACCTGTAGCACAAAGGCTTGGGTAATGGACCCAATATTGTTTGATGTAAATATGACTNTCATGGTTGATAAGAAGTAAATATGGATGAACTCCAAAGTGGTCCCCTTATGGTGAAAGCCCTCACAGGAAGACGCTTTGTGGAGTAAGAGAACCCATGATTAATTGTGGAATAATAAGATGAAGGAAAGTGATTTTTTCAGGGAAAATATCCTAGATTGATAGTTCTTTTCATTTCATTTCCAGTGGTATGTGGAACGTCACATAATTCCTCACGGTTAGAGAGATATGGCCATGAGAAGTTGGAGACCCCGGGTTTGGGTAATGGACCCAAGTTTGTTTGATGGGTAATGGTATGAGTTATGATATATTTTCCAATAATACTATTCTATATGGATAGTACATGTCATTCCATTTCTGGTGTTATGTAGAACGTCACATAATTCCTCATGGTTTGAGAGTTATGGCCTTACGAAGTTGGAGGACCCTCATATGTCATCTAGAAGCCCCAAAAGGTCAAAGTAGTCAAAGTAGTTTAAGAGATTTTAAAAGGTAAATAATAAAGTGAAGTGATGGGTGTATTATAATTCAAAGTGAATACAAAATAAATTATTTCAATAATAAATTTAATGGAGAAATTAGAAGTGGACCCAACCCTAAAATAAGGAAAGTGGGCCAAGTGACCTAGAAGATGTTTTTAAGGAAGCTACTTGGAGAGTATAAATAAGAGGCAAGGCTCTCTCATTTGAATCACAATTGAGAATATTGAATATCTATATGTGTATGAGGTAACCAAGTATATCTAAAACGGAATTCTGAGTGAAGGTGAAGAAAAGAAGGCTGAAATGCAAGGAAGGATAAATTGTTTTGATGGTGCTTTCTAAGGTATGTTATTTATAGGTCATCTCACCATTTTCACTAGAACTTTTTTTTTTGTAATGATTCAGACCATGAAATTTCTATGAAAGTGAGAAAACATATCCAAGTATCTATGAAAAAAATTCAGCTTGTGGGTCATTGTATTTTGGTAGTTACACTCCGTGGAAAATAGGGCTTGTGGCCAGTCCTTAAACTAGTCAAAATCAGGTGTTTCAGGTAAAAACGTCATAACTTCTTCATAATAGATCCAAATTCAGTGAGACTAAATGTGTTGGTTAGGGTACATTCTTTAGTATGTTTCGTAATAATTTCATATCATTTATCAAATATTTTTTGTGGGGCACACTCTACAAGGCCACTCTCTAGAATAAGCCAGAATTCAGCAAGGTATGCCATTTTTGCTATAACTCCTTTTATGAGAGGTTCCAAGTAGTGACACTTGGATTAATTGCATTAAGAACACTGAAGAACATTGTGTATCAGTTTCATATCTTTATACACTACAGGTTCAAAGTTATGATTACTTCAACTTAGGGTTGTTGACTAATCCAAAACTAGGCATGTGAGACTAAAGAAAAGTTTGATGAAAATGCTATTCTCTTGTTTTTAAAGTTAAGGAAGGTGTGCAGGAATGTGATCATATACACCAGGTCTATTATAGAGATACAAAACAGATTTGGATGATAAATTTGATTAGGGATTTTGGTTGTGGTACATGTTGAGTACATGGTTGAGACAAGTAGTTGATGAGTTGGTGCACATACATGAGGTGTATAGTTGATGATGTTGGTACATATTGATGATTCATAGTTGATGAGTAGTTGACACATGATTTGTACATACTTGGCATATGGTTGAATGCACTTGTTTATGGTACAGGTTGATTACAAGTTGGTGCATGGTTGATGCACTTGTTTATGGTACATGTTGATTACAGGTTGAGGCACAGGTTGATGCATGGTTGATGCATGGTTTAGATTTATTGGTACAGGTTTACAGTGGCATATCTCACAGTGATAGTGTGACAGTGGTTCCATCATTCTACTTCTACTTTAGGGTGGCAGGATGGGGCAAGGACGGGTGGTTGTAGCCACCTTCCGATTGTAGCTAGAGAACAATGGGGGTTGTAGCCTCCTTCTGGTTGTAGCCAGAGAATTGGGGAGTTGGAGCTTCCCTCAGGTTGTAGCCTAAGAAACTAGGGGGTTGGAGCCTCCTTCCAGTTGTAGCTAGAAAACAAAAGAAGTTGGTTCTTCCAATGAATGTAATTCTTCAAGACATATAAGAAAAAGCATTCTGTAGTTTTCTCCCGATTTGGGTTTCCACGTAAAACACTGGTGTACTGTGTATGTGTGTGATTGTTTATTTCTTACTGCTCATTATTGGATAATAATTCTACATTGATATAACATTTGAAGAAAAATGATTATAATTATGCTATTACTGATTCACCCCCCCTCTCAGTAATCCAATAGGTGAATCCATGGAGGGATAATTCTAGTGCATGATGGAGCATACTTGGAGTGAATTGGAGTTGGATAATTGAAGATCTAGGTTTTCAAGTCTAAAGAGTGAACTCTTGAGGAAGTTTCAATGTAATAACAAGTGTTTGTTGTTGGTCTGATGGTAGTTTTTCTAGTAGAAGGTTTCCTTGAGTTCCTAGTTGAGATATTCCTAGCTACGTGTGCAAGAGAGACCTTGATAAATGAATGGTATTCCTGAGGGACTGATATTATTGAAGGGGTACATTCCTTCGATTGGGAAATTCAAGAGGAAGAGAGCTGGTGGAAAATCATGATAGTTGTAGGAAGATATCAATGAGTTGTTAGTTTTATGAGGTGTGAGTGGACTGTGAGAGACAACCCTATTTTTTGGATTACTTGCCTCAACTCATGAGTGATTTTATCTTGATATTTGGAACAACAAGTATATGGTTGAGTGGAACGTCCATCCTAAGCAGCTAGTTGCACAACGAATTTAAAATATAAGTGTTTTATCTTGTTAATGTGTTATTTTAATGTGCATAAATGTTTTGCGTGAACTCTACATATAATATTGATTATGTTCTATTGTGTTTGAGTTTTTGGTTGCATTTCATGTTCATTTTAGCATGTTGTAGATGCATCTAAATAATGGTAACAATTAGCAATTAAATATGGTTGTAATTCGTAGCTGTAATCTACTGGAAAACAATTAGTTGTAAAAGAATTACTTTAGTTAGCTATAAAATTTAATTTTTATGAGTATTCTAAATTTTAATGTCCCTTGCTTGGGTTGGGAGACGTTACATTATGGTATCATAGCACCTATTTCAAACACCTGACTTGTATGGGATCGAACCAGTGTGAATTTGAGAAAAGTTCATTGTTACAGACTTGTCTGTGACGAATTTGGGGGAAAATAGAGAGAAATTTGAGTGAAATACCCAATTTTTGTGAGTAAGATCCAGGTTTGAATGACTTTGGATGGTTTAATAATATTATTGGAGTAGAGAAGTAATGTTGTAGAGCTGAATTCGACTTGGAATTATCGAAATTTGAGTTTTAATGGTCACTTGTAGAGTTGTAGGAAGTTTTAAAAAACGACGGTCGAGATATCTTTTGATCTTGAGATCAATAAATGAGATTCATCATTATAAATTTAAAAATCCATAAGCTATCATCCATTTGAAAGGTTGAATAAATCGATGGTCATGATTAATTTTCGACAATTTGGGAAGTCAATTAGATTGACAGTTTGTATTCTTTCTGATAGTTTTTGAAAAGGTAGATCCAATCAACAACCATGATTCATTTGAAGGGTTTTTGAAATGGATTAGATGACGACTTATATCCTTTGGTATTTTTGGTCAAAAATTGCTAAGTGTGGAAATTTTCCAAGAGAATTTGTTAACGGTCGATGGTCGGGTTGGATGAAATGGTGAAGAGTTTGGTTCGGCCAAAGGACATCTATGATCATTGATGGACGATGGTTAGTGTTGTCTGAAATCCCTCAAAATGTTTTCAATTGTCGATGGGCCGGTGGTCAGGCATCGGCCGATTCGACGAAGTGTTTTGAATCAAGCAACAAAGTTGTTGTTGATCGATGAGCTAATCGATGGGCATCAATTGATTTGATGAGGTGTTCAAGTCTTCCAAGAGAATCGACCAATGGATTATGGGGGAAAGGAGGGTGATGATGTGTCATGCAATTTCAACATCCATGTGTCATGCCATGTCACCCAAGTTGACACCTTAGGATGACATGTCATGCCATGTCATCAGTTACAATGTGAGCCAAAAAAATAGGTCGATGCCCGATGGCCAGGTCGAACGATGGTTAGGAATCTTCAAAATGAGTGAGGAGTTCCATTTTCCAATTAATATCATTGATGATTGACAATTGAAATGATCGATTTAGAGTTTTGTACAAATCAGTTGTTGGGGGAATGAGCCAGTGGCTGACGATGATGTCAGAAAATCAGGGAAAGTGTGGTGCACACCCAAGGAATAAAATCTGTCATCGATGGCCATGTAGTGTGGATGAACGACTCATATTCCACAAAATTTGAGATCAATGGTTCATTTTTAAAGGGATGATATAGTAGTAAAACAATCAATTTTATGCGCGTTTTTGTGATTTTTGAAGGTCATTAACTTGCGATGCATTTTTGAGGCCTCAAATGATGTTTTCATCCAATAAAAACCCACAAGAACAAAGTATACCAAGGTACACCATGTATCTGCAACTCGAATAAAAGAACTCAGAGACATTTATCCGATGAGTTCAACGGTTCACAAAATGGAGCTCGTATGAGAAGGTTACAACCAAAGAAGTGAGGGAAATTTTTTGGCACCAAAGTTAATTCCAGAAAGAATAAATCCATGCTCAAAATTATGTTTGGGACACAAAAGTAGTTGATGGAAATATTGTGACCCATAGAAGCCAACAATGGAGCCATATTTTGGTTATGGGTATTTGAAAATGCTCAGGAAGAGAAATAAGACATGTAACATGCAAGGATAAATTGGGTAAAACAACATAAACATATCCAGACCATAAATTTCATCTTGGAGATCATATTTAAGAAAAAAAATAGTTCATAGAAAGGTATTGATGATTAAAATACATTTGTCAACCCAAAATTTTGAATTGGGAAATACATTTTATCATAAATTAATAAATAGATTTCTGTAGCAGTAAAATAATAGAAATTGTAGAATGTGAATGTTGTAAATTTTCATTTAGAACTTAGATTGAGGCATGCGTACAGTTGTTGGAAAGATGTTTTAGAGAGGAACACATCTAAGGAATTAGAATTTTTATTTGGTGCATTATTTCCTCTAGAAATGGACGTAATGTTTTATGCTATGCATGTTCTAACAATAATTATAACATGCACATTTATTGCACAATTAGATGTACAGAAAGAAAGTTTAGTTCTTATATGAGGAATAGAGTTATGGAAGATTCTCAAGGATCTTATAGCCATGGGGAAGAGGTCATAGGTTTACATGTCAACATGGGGAATGTTGATATAGAGTCAAATGGAAGAAGAGATAGGCATGAGCTTGTTAGTATGAGAATGTTTCATAGAGAATTGCAGAGCTATAGAGATGCTAATGAAAGGATTATGAAGGCTTAGGAAGAGATACTTCAAAGTTTAAACATGTTGCATAATAAAGTCAACAAGGAATATGGAACAAAGCAAGAAGCTATTGCTAGACAAGTCTCAACATCAAGATCCCATATAAAAAGGGATTATCATGGAAATGATAGGCACTCAAGAACCATGAGTAGGTGCCATCATTCTCCAAAGCAGTCCACTAGAAAAACTCATGCAAGATTGGGGCCAGGGAGAAACCCAAGTGTGTATCCTATTCGGAGGAAAAGTAGAAGGCTTGATACAAACATATTTCAAGGTGAGATAGGGAAGATCAAGACACCAAATTTCAATGGTGAGGACAAGAAAGGAGAAGAATCCAAGGCCTGGATTTTGGAAATGAATAAATATTTCCAGCTGTATTATTACCCCTCATCGGTAGAAGCTATAATTTCACCTACCACTTGCAAGGAAAGACAACTATTTGGTGGGATCAACTTAAAAAAATCCAAGAACCTTGATGAGAAGAGAATCTGATGGAGGAAGTTCAAAGGATATTTCCAAGAGAAATATGTGTCCAATAATTACTACAAAATAAATATGAAGGATTTCTTTGAACTCAAGTTGGGAACCATGACAATGGAGGAATATGAAAAGTGGTTCTTTGAGTTTTTGAAGTATGTTGACTTCATAAAGTATGAGAAGGTCAAAATAAAAAGGTTTCTAAGTGGGTTACCCTCCTTCTATAGTGACAAGATTCAATATGATAACCCCAATACTTTGGAATAATCCATAAGGAGAGAAAGGCATCTTTATGAGCAAAGCAAATGAAGTCTAGTGTTCCAAAAGGATTGGAATGAAAAGATGATTTAGGGAAAAATGATCAAAGGAAGAATGGTTTTAAGCCACCCATTTTAAGAACAACACCCAAGAAAATCAACAAGGTCAGTTAACCCAAAATGAGCACAAGACTGTAGATTCATTTGGAAATAGGCCAAGGAAACAACTTGTTCAATGTTGGGAATGCGAGGGAAAACACTGCTATAGGGACTTCCCTCACAAATAGGAAATAATGATGTTTGTCCACAACATTTAAAAGGATGAAACAATGCAATATATGGGAGGAAACATGCCAAGGATTTATGTAGGCTTGGAAAACAAGCATGGAAAATATCAATTCCCTATGATCGAAGTGGAAGGTAATATTGGTAAGCAACCCATAGTAATTTTGATTGATTTTGGAGCTAGCCATAGTTACATAAATGCTACCATTGTTGAAATATTTCACTTGCAAAAAGGTAAGAATAATAAATCTTGGTTAGTTCAATTAGCCACCGAAGATAAAACAATGATCAATGAGTTGGTTAGTGATTGTCAAATAGACATGAATGGACTCAACAAAAAGATGGATGTAAGCATCATACTGTTGGGTTCATGCGACTGTCTAATTGGCATGGATTGGTTGGAAAAACACCATGCTTTCCTAGACTATTACAACAATAAAATTACATGTCTTGATGAATAAGGGAAGGAAAGATTCAAGGAATTCCAAGTGTTGTAGCTATTATACAAATTTCAGCTATATAGTTGAAGAATACTTTCAGGAAGAGATGTCAAATTTTTGCAGCCCATATAGAAGAGGCAGCTAAAGATAAAGTGGAAAGCATTGAAGACCATATGGTCTTGAGATATTTTGAATATATTTTTAGAGAAGTCCCAGGACTTCCACCAAAAAGAGACATTGATTTCTCTATTTATTTGATGCCAGGAGCTGTCCCAATGTCCAAGACACCATAAATAATGGGAACACTAGAATTGAAAGAGTTGTAGATCAAAATTGAGGAGTTGGTAAAGAAGGGGTATACACACAAGTGTGTTACCTTGGGGAGACCCGATTATTTTTTTTTGAATTAAGATGGAACCTTAATGATTTGTATTGATTTTAGACAACTTAATAAGGTCACCATAAAGAACAAATATCGTTTTCCAAGAATTGATGATTTGTTTGATCAACTGAAAGGTGCAATAATATTTTCCAATATTGACTTGAGGTCAGGTTATCATCAAGTAAGGATAAAGGAAGAATACATTAAAAAGTCAACATCCAGGACAAGATATGAGCATTATGAATTCACAATAGTGTCATTTGGACTATCAAATTCCCCAACAGTTTTTATGTGTCTGATGAATGGAGTGTTTAGGGAGTACCTGAACAAGTTTGTAATTGTGTTCCTAGATGATATACTCATCTACTCCAAGTCAAAAGAGGAACATGAGAAAAAATTAAGAATGGTGTTACAAACTTTAAGAGAGCATAAACTGTATGCTAAGATAAATAAGTTCATCTTTTGTCAAAATAAGATTCACTAATTGGGGCATATCGTTTTAGCAGATGGGATAGAAATGGATATCAAAAAGATAGAGGGAATTAGAGGATGTCCAACGCCAAAGAACATGATAGAGGTTAGATTATTCATGGGTATTTATGGTTATTACCAAAGATTCATAAAACAATTCTGAAATATTGTAAGTACAATCACTTATTTGCAAAAGAAGGGAGTGAAGTTCGAATGGAATTCCAAGTGTGAAGAAAACTTTCAACAGTTGAAGGAAATATGGACAAGTGCATCAATCTTGAATATTGCAAATCCGGATGAAGATTGTTTGTGTGCATTGATGCATGAAAGGAAGGGCTTGGTGGAGTTCTTAGTCAAAAGGATCATGTGGTATGCTATGAGTCCATAAAATTAAAAGAGAATGAAAGGAATTATGCTACCCATGATATAGGGTTAGTAGAAATTGTAAATGCATTATAAATTTGGAGACATTACCTTATGGGTAAGAAATTCTAGCTAAGGAAAAATCATTTTGGTCTTAAGAATTTTTTTGGACAACCAACATTAAATTCCATACAAAATAGATGGCTGGAATTTATGAGTGAATATGACATTAAAATTAAGCATATAAAAGGAAAGGAAAATCAAGTGGCTGATGCACTCATCAGGAGAGCTCATGAAGTGAATATTTCATCCATCATCAGGTACATGATTGATCTGGAAGATATAATTATTGTAGCAACAAATTTAGATCAACATTATCTAAAAATAAAGGAGATATTACAACAAGGAAATTTTTAGCAGAAATTTAAGTCTTGTGAGCTTAAATAAGATGGAATTCTCATGTAAAAAGGAAAGGTATATGTGTTGAATTCCAATGAGCTGAAAAATTTCGTTCTGAAGGAAATGAAAAATGTTCCATATGTCGGGAACCCAGGATATCAGAAGAGAATTCTGGCTATAAGAAGTAAATTGTTTTGCCAGGAATGAAGAAAGAAGTGGCTAATTACATAGCCAGTTGTTTAGAATGCCAAAAAGTGAAGACTGAACATAGACATCCAATAGGTCTGCTACAACTATTTCCCATTCCATAATGGAAGTGTGAATTTGTCACAATTGATTTTTTTACCAAGCTTCCCAAAACAATGAAGAAACATGATTCCATCATGGTGGCGGTGGATAAATTGATGGAGGTAGTGCATTTTATTCCAGTAAATACTACACACAAGGAAACAAATATTGTAGAAATTTATATGAAATATGTTTCTAGGATACATCGAGTTCCTATGTCAATAGTATCAGATAGAGATCCAAAGTTTACTTCCAATTTTTGGAAGGGTTTATTCAAAGCCTTTGGAACAAATTTAAATATTTTTACGAAGTATCACCTAGAGTTTGTTAAGCCCTAATATTGGCTCATTACCCCTTAATTCAGGCATATTATATTAGTAATGTTATTTTATTTATGTCGGCTTTAGGCCATTAGTTGTAATTATACCTCCTAGTCTCCTATATATACCAAGGAGACATTTTCATTTTGAATCATCTAGTACTTGAACATTTAAGTGGGGTAAAAGGAGGTTTCCCCCTCGAAGAGGCTTATTATTTGAAATTATCTCTTTTTCAAGGTGTTGAGTACCTTTTATGAGGTTTTTCTATGCTATATTGATATTTGGTTCTTAACATATGGTATCAGAGCTGAAGGTCTTGGGGTTTCGCTGCTACATCTGAGACACCTTGTAATTTCCACTATAACTTTTTTTTTGCAATGTTTCAGAAGGAATGGCTTGGGGGATATTTAGTAGACGGATAAAGGTATGTTGGGTTAAAAATTAGGCTCTTGAGGCTTTATACTTTCAGAGATACAACCTGTACAAGATAGAGTTCTGGAATCATCCTGAATTGAGTCATTGCAAAATTGTCTCTATAAATTTTTTTTTGTAATGTTTCAGAGCCTGAAATATGAAGGATATTTATAGAAATTAGTAAGGTATTTGTGGTAAACATTTCAGCTTCTGGGTCATCTTAAATTTGTAGATACACCCTGTGTAAGGTAGGGTATCTGACTAGTCCTATTGACTAGTCTCAAGAAGGTGTTCTAGGTAAAACAATCATAAATTCTTCCTAGAGTATCCAAATTGAGTGGGAATGGTTTAATTGGATCGTGGACAGTCTGTAGTATTTTTGGTATGACTTTCAAAATTTTATATCAATTATTTTGTGCGGGGCACATTATACAAGCGAGATCTCCTGGAAAGGAAAAAAATTGGCAAGTTGTGGGGAAGTTACCGTAAATTCCACTTGGAACATCCAATTTTGATCAGACCCGTGGAATTGCAGAGAAGAAATATCAGAGAACAACATAAAAGAAATTTTCATACCCAGAAGGGCCGAAACTTGGGAGATACAACAACAGAAATATTGTCTAGCAGAACCAGCTCAAAATCAAGGTTCAAAAGTGATACTTGGCCAACATGCCACCCAAAAAGGGAACTTCTACACCAAATAAGCCTCCAAAAAATCCTACTTGGACTCTTAATGAAGGTGAAGAAATGTGTAGGGACATAAATGATTTACAAAATAAGATAGTAACAAAAGATGAACTACAAGAGATGATGGAGGGTTTAAAAGGGGAGATCATGGAAGTATTGAAAAAAATCGTAACAAAGAAGACACCTGAAAGTGAAAATGCATCCTATGAAATTCATGATGAGGACACAAGGAAGGTGAATCAAGAATGGATAAACTCCAACTTTGGTTGGAAGACCAACCATGTTCCTAAGATTGATATGAGGAAGTTTGATGGCAAGGACCCAATCACATGGATACTTCAGATGGAGCAATTCTTTGATCTCCATAATGTGCCATCTAAGCCATCTATTCCTCAAGATCTCCAAAGGATCATTGATGAGCATTCCAAAGTATTTTAATATATTCCCAAAGGTATTCCACCCACTCGAAATCATGATCATGAAATTTACCTAATTCCTGGGAGTGTTCCTCCTAACATCAGGCCATACATAACCCTTATGCCCAGAAGAGTGAAATTGAGCACATGGTTGAAGAAATGTTAGAGGATGGAATTATTAGACCTAGCCAAAGTTCTTACTCTATATCAGTGGTAATGATATTCCAGAAATATAGCTCATGGTGTATGTGTCCAGATTATAGAGAGCTCAACAAGATCACTATTAA
>ML778338.1:297420-307474 GCA_009831015.1 Picea engelmannii
AGGCCATTAGTTGTAATTATACCTCCTAGTATCCTATATATACCAAGGAGACATTTTCATTTTGAATCATATGGTACTTGAACATTTAAGTGGGGTAAAAGGAGGTTGCCCCCTCGAAGAGGCTTATTATATGAAATTATCTCTTTTTCAAGGCATTGGGTACTTTTTCTGAGGTTTTTCTATGCTATATTGATATTTGGTTCTTAACAGAGTTACATGGGAAAACAGAGAGGACTAACATGATAATTGAGGACAATGCTAAGAATGTATGTGATGGATCAACCATCAAAGTGGGAATATTATATTCATTTAGTGGAATTTGCAAAAAAATAATTTTATCAAGCCTCATTGAAAATAATTCCATTTGAGGCATTGCATGACATAAAATTTAACACTCTAGTGAGTTGGGATAATACAATAGAAAAGGTAGTTGTTGGGCCAGATTTGTTAAAGGAAAGGGAAGAAAAAATGGAAAAGATAAAACATAATTTAAAGGTTTCCCAGGATAGGTAGAAAAGTTATGCAAACAAGAATAGAGTATTTATAGATTTTAAAGTGGGTGAACATGTGTTTTTAAAATTGAAGGAAAAGAGAAGTTCACTAATATTAGGAAGTTTCCCAAAGATGGAACTAAGATATTATGGGCCTATTGAAATCTTAGAAAATATAGGGCCAGTTGGATACATGCTATAATTTCCTGCATCTATGAGAGTGCATAATGTATTTCATGTATCATTATTAAAGAAATTGTTTCCTGACCTTAACCACATAATTGATTGGAATGTGATCTAGGTGTAGCATGAAGGGGATTTCCAAGTGGAACCAACACGCATCCTGCACCAGAAAGTCAAAGTTCTCAAGAATAAATCCATAGGGATGGTAAAGGTTCAATGGACCTATTATGGTCCTAAATATTCTACATGGAAGCATTTAGAAAACATTTGGGAGGAATACCCACAAAGTTTTGACAATTTTAAGGAAAATGGAATGCAAGACTCAATTTTGAGTAGCTAGAATTTGAGAACCACATCTCAGAGTCCTAGCCAACTACACTAGGGACCTTGATAAAAAGAACATATCATTCCTTGGGTTATCCTTGATAAACGGATGGTACATACCTTGGATTATCCTTGGTAAATGAATGGTTCATTCCTTGGTTCGAGGAGTTGAGAGGAACAACAGGTTATGGTTGGAATTGTTGTTGGAGTTGTGAATTTGTAGAATTTTATTTTCTAAGTATTGTGATGTAAATTTGTATATATGTATATCGCAAAAGTGTGCACAAAGGAAGATGAAAATTTTTATGGGAGGGGAAATTTAACATCCCCCCTATAATCCCCAATTTAGTTAATGCTTATGTAGATATAATGTGTGGCTACGACCAAAGCGATGTAACATGTGAATTATATTTCTATGTTTTAATAATAAAATGTGATTTCAACTGCTAAGGGGATGTGGATAAGAGATTGGGGGATGAATTAATACATAAGAGAGGGGAGGGTCTAGGATAATGGCCAAGAGGGGTCAAAGGGGGAATTACCCATGTATATTAATTCCACCCATTTTCCTAAGAATTTTATTTGTATATGAACCTTCTAATTTTTTATTGAGTGTTCTCAAAGCCAATCATTGAATAGATGTATGAGGGTGGGTGTGAGTGGTCATATGCCAAAGTTACTGGGCACATGGGGGTTGAGTAAAATCAACCTGGGTAAGAGTGTGAGTCAATAAAGGAAATCCAAAGGGAGGATATTTGTATGGGTTGCGACAACAATTTTTACATTGAGTTTTTTTGCATGAGGAGAAAGTAGAGAGGAAGAAAGAGAGCTTGGAGTTGGTGCATCCATGGATGGTAAATTATAGAGAATGATGGAGTGTATTTGGAGCGAATTGGAGCTATATAACTGAAGATCCAGGTTGTTAGGCCTAAAGAGTGAACTCATGGGTGAGTTGCAGTATAACAACAAGTGTTTGTTGTTTGTCTAGTGGTATTTTTCCTAGAAACATGTTCCCTTGAGTTCCTAGCTGAGAGATTGTTAGATAATTGTGCCAGAGAGACCCTGATAAAAGAATGGGATGCGTGAGGGAATTATATCATTTAAGGGGTACATTCCTTGAGTTGGGTAGGGAAAGAGGAAGAGATCTGCTAGAAAATTGGAATAGTTGTAGGAAGATATTAGTGGGTTGTGAGTTTTATGAGCTGTGAGTGGACTATGAGAGACCAACCTATTTCATGGATTACTAGCCTTATATTGGGGGTGATTTGTTGTTGATATTTAGAACATCAATTTTATGGTTGGGTGGAACGTCCATCACAACCAACTGGTTGCATAATTTTTTTAAAAGATAAGTATTTTATCTTGTCAATGCGTTATTTTTATGTGTATAAATGTTGTGCATGAACTCTGCACATAAGATTCATTATATGGTAATGTGTTTAAGTTACTGGTTTCATTTAATGATAATTTTATCATGATCTATATGTATCTAAATAATGGTAATAGTTAGCAATTAAATTTGGTTGTAATTCGTAGTTGTAAGCTACAAAAAAACAATTAGTTCTAAAAGAATTAATTTAGTTAGCTGTAAAATTTCATTTTGATGAGTATTCTACACTGTAATGTCCCTCAGTTGGGAGGTGGTATGTTACATCCTAATATAAATTCAATGTAAGCATATTCATTGGCCAACCAAGGCCTTCCTAGGATTAAAGGATACCCGCCAAGAGATGTTTTTGGTTGTAGGACCATAAAGTCAGCGAGATATTCCAACGATTTTATTGAGATCACTACGTGTTCCAATATGCTCTCTAGTTTAATGGTTGATTTGTCGACTAGCTGGAGTATGGTTGGGGTTTCCCTAAGGCCCATAGTACCTAAGGCTTTCATGGTATCGTGTTTCATAACATTGGTGGCATCCCCAAAGTCGATTAATGTGTTATTAATTAGTGTATTATTGATCTACACATTAACTATTAGATTGTCTGGATCTGAGTATTTAGCTATGAGAAATTCCCCCCATCATTAAGTCAAATGTTTTTCCCATGAAATTTATGGTTTGAGGATCCTTTTGTTTTCTACCAGGTTTCCTCAAGCAAAGTTCCCTTGATGGCTTGGAATAGTAGTATTCTGACATACACATTTTTGAGCTCTCCTAGGAATTCAAACTCAGGATGAGTAAAAGGTTTCTCTAGGTGTAACATTTATGGATATGATGGGTTTTGAAGTTCAGGATGGGAATTATTAGCTTTCAAAGGTTCCTGAGTTTGTTTTAGTTCAAATTATTCATTTTGGACATCCTTATTCAAATATTTAATACTAATGCAAGGTTTTTCCTTCATTAGATTCTTCCCGAATCGAATATGGATATCATTTCACTCTAGAGAATATATGGAATAAGTAGCGTTGGAAACAAGTCCAACATATTTCATTGATTTCTTGGACTTCCATTATTACATTTAGGAATGGGTTGCGCAACTAGTTGTGGTTGAGGAGGGGAGGATGTGGATTCATGCATCTCAGGAGGAGGAAGAAGTTGCATGGGTGGTTATGTCATGGCCTGTTCAGGCCCTCTTGAAATAGGATTTCTCCACCCCTGTTTCCATAACTAGTTTGGAGGAGGAGGATCCACACATTGTTGTGTTAGAATAATCCATGTTTGAGAATATTATTTCATGGAAGGATTAGTCCAATATGAATTGAAATATTGAGATTGATCTTGGATCATACCTTGAGGTGTAGGCTTCCATGGTCGCTTCTAAGAGAGAAAGAATAATTTCTCTGGTTCCTCATATTTTTTATAGATATCCTTTATTCAAGGTAAGGATGGAAAATTGTGAGCAACATGGTCTTTTCTACATATTCCACATACCTTGATATGATCGAAAGAACATTCTTTCCATGGGTTATTCATCCTTCACTTTGGGAAAAAGATAGCCAAAACTCACTCTGTCTCTTCTTTCTTCTTCCTTGTTTGCAATGTATCCAATTGGGAGCTCAAGGAACTAAGTATGTTTGCTTTTAAATCCTCTAACATGTTCCCTATTTATTCCCTCGAAATTCCACCTCCTGTACTTTTTCCAGTTCTTATCAGTATATCCCTTGGTCCTCTACTTGTTTTTGGCATGTCTTTGGAATATTTATGACAAATTTATAAGATAGTATCATATTCCAATTGAGAGATGTCTGCCCCACCCATCAGGTTGATAAGTTCTATACAGTCGTCTCAAAATCCTCTCAGAAATTGGACACATCATGTTTTAGGAGATAAATCTCCTTGCCTGATCCTCTACAAGTTATACTTGAACCATTCAATGTAACCTTCAAGGATCTCATCTTCATGCTACAACATCTTGGAGACTTCATCCCTTCTTTCCTTATTTTTATAGTAGTCTTGATATTTTTCTAGAAATATATTCATCATTTGGTCCCATGTGTAGATGTTATCCCTAAAAAGAACCATGAACCAATCTAGTGAAACATCCTTGAGTGTGGTTGGGAAAAGTATCAATTTATGGGCATCCATCACATAGTCATAGATTTTAAAAAGTATGTTGAACTCAAATAGGAAGGTTTCAGGATCTTATTTTTGTAATCCATGAAAATTTGGCAAGGACAAATGAGGGATGGTCTTCATTTTAGTCTCTTCATTCGATCCTTTGATAGAGAATCTAAAAGAAAAGGTTTCTTCTTTGACAATTTCACGTGTCATTTCTCTTCATGGCTTGTATTTTGTCTCTACAGGTACTTCAGGAAAAATGAATTCCTTAGAGTGATATTGTTCACTGATCATCCCTTCGGAAGGAAAAACCTCTATGTGCATAGATCCTTGTACAGTCTCAAATTATTGGGGGGAGGTCTCAAGATTCTTTTCGGAAATAAAACTTGTTGTAGGTGATAGGTAGTTTGGATGATTTTTCTCCTTTCTCTCCTGATATTGACCCACAACGTTAGTTTTTCGAGGTATTTTGGATGAACTAATAAATCTACCATGCTGATCTCTAAAACTATGAATATAAAATGTTAGAAAATCATTCTATGAATTGATGAAAGGAAATCATATCATTCAATCTACTGAAATGAAAATTCACACAACTATTGAAGAAACAACTACTCTTTTTTATAGTTCCACATTAACAAAGGAAAAAATGATAACGTTTTCAATTACTTCCTAATTAAAATAGTGAGAAACTAAAGAGTTGTGCATTTAGGTATCAATATGAAGTCGTATATTACTTATGAACTATCTTGCACCATATCTGCAAGTGTAGTATTGTAATTGATAAGGAGTTGTAGTAATTCAAATGTCACAAGTTGAAATTTAAAGATACTTAATTAAGTCACCAAGCTATCCTACTTCTCAAATTGCAGGAAAATAAATATCAAGTTTGCAGGAAAAGAAAATCACACACTTTATAAAAGTAAATCTCTCTTGCAGAAAGTAAATCACATTTTACAGAAAGTAAATCACACTTTGCAAAATGCAAATTACACTTATGGAAATCAAATCACGCTGATAGAAAATAAATCACACTTCCGTAAAGGAAATCACACTTGTGGAAATTAAAGTTATGCTAATATCTAATGGTGACTTGCTCAAGTAAAATGATGATCTTGTCTTTCTATAACAATTACTTGTTCGTACTTTTAGTGTTAATAGACAAAACCAATAATATCAATCCCAACTTGTTGAGGAATGAAACTGCCACAAATCTAAGAGAAAATAAAATATAGTAAAGATGCAAGTGGAGTTGCAGCAATAGAGCTGCAACAAAAAATTTATAGCGATGCGAGTTGCAACAATGAGAGTTACAGAAATGAATCTAGAACACACAATCTACACCAATATGAGTTGCAACAATGGGAGTTGTGGAAACATTTGTGATTAAAAACTTACAAAAATAAAATTAACACCGATTTGTAGCTTAAGAGTGTAGGACTCATGCAAAAATGGAACTAAGCATTAATCACACCTAAATTGCAATTAACTAATCTACCAAATCTAGTATTGCAACAAATTAAGAAATGAAACAATGAAAAAATTAAATGAACATAATTGAAATGATAAATCCTACTCCTAATTTTATAGGTAGTACATGACTAAGGAGGGGGGCTTGCCCCCTTAGATAAGGAAATGGACTATTAAATAAAAATATCATGAGTACTTATCAGGCCATCACATGAACATGAGATGAAAAATAATTATATTGCAGAAGTCTGAAATTTACAATGACCGACGAATATTATCGTCGAAATAATACTCCTTCAAGATCTATTGAAGCTAGGGTTCTTATACAATAAAAATGATGTCTAGAATAACAAAAAAGGAAATATGTACATTCATGAGAATCAAGATGTTTTTCTGTTTACATTGGTATTTCCAAATTTTAGTAAACATCGGGCACGTGTTGACTTGGGTCAGCTGAGCGACAGTTGGTAAGCAAACTAACTTCTCTTTTGGATGACCACTTGCCTCTTGTCACCTTCCTATGTGAGGAAAATTCAATGAATTCCAAGAGTATTATTGACTGTTGTGATGGTGGACTTTGTACTCAGAGTTGCAAGCATCGATATCATACTTGAATTTGCAATAATGGTATCATACTCAGAGTTACAAAAATTGTATTATGCTCAGAATACTCACAACAACAAAGATAAATTGTAGCCACTGTAAGGAGTTACAACTATTATAAGGAGTTACATATACTATAAGGAAGACACTGTAATTTCTCACGTATAGTAGTGTTAGTGCATGGAACTAACAAGTTCCTTACGAAATTGATGCAGATAGATATCAGTGGTCGCCCACCTATTCCACTAGCTCAAAACATGGTTTTCCAACTTGGTAGTTTTTCTATGGTTATTTAATTTGAAATTTTTCGTTTTCTAGTCAAAATTTGTTCTTCTTGACTAGACCTTCCAAATGAGCTATCGTGCACCCCAAATGGAGATCGTATGAAAAATGTATTCCCTTGGGAAGTTTATGTATAAACTAACCCCATCGAAACCCACAAACGTTTTGGTGTTTCATCTTCCAAGGTTATGGTTTTGGATGTTTAGGGTTTTCTCATTTATGATTTATGTTAAAAATTCCTTTGGATCCTCATCTTAATCACATTCTTACAAATGAGAATATCCATCACATCTCTTCTCATAGATAAAATTCCACCCTTCTAGTGAGTTCATTTACCCTATATTTTATAATATATGTACATTTCTTTCATTAATAGAAATTTTGTATTATTTTATATCTGTGTTTCTTGTAATATCTCTTTTTATTTCCTTATTATATATCCACCTTCATTTTATTCTCAAAATAATATGGATCAATGGTATCAGAGAAGGATTCTCCTTGTCGTTTCATAGTGCATGTCCCCAATCAGGTCAGGGTATAGATAGTTGGGTCTCGAGTTGTAACACACCAAACCCCCTAAGTAGAATTTTAAGTAGTGGGAAATTAAAATTTCTTTTTTATTACACTATCTCTATTCCTCTCCTCGAGGGAACCATCGTTTTTAAATCATCCAGATATTTCCAACTACTACAACCATGCTTACTTTCAAGTTCGGTATCAAAGGTTACGACCTTCTATTGTTTTTCGATCTCATTATAAGGTCAACATCCAACACACTGTCACATGTAACCCACATGGAACTTCATCAATCATTCCCTCCAACATAGAAACATCGTGGAACTGATGTAGAACCTTCCCCAACTCACTGTTGTGGAGCTTATGTCCACATAAGCATATTTTCGTCCCCAAACTTCACTTAGGTGAGATACCAACTACCCATTCTGATTAATCCGATGATGAGGCACTTATCAACCCTTTTCTATATCTGAGGATCTTTGGGTTACTTACTCGATGGTCTTGGGTGCATCAAAATTTTTGACTTATGCACAAGTTAATGCTCATCCATTCCTTTACATTCATTAAATTAATTAGGGTAACCTATAACAGTTTGATGGTCTATATTATAACTTCATCCCACGGTGACCAACGGTCCACATTTCCTATCCTTTTCATTGACGTTGGTACTCCTAACCAACAACCTACATGTTTAACTCCTAAACCTCGATGATAACACATAAGGATCAAGGGACCATATCTCATCATCACATCCCCAACAAGATCAATGATTATCAACGGTATCAACCTATTTTGTCGTCAACACTCTATAGATAACATTTAACTCACCATCCCCTTTCTTTTGACGATAATGCATCGAGAATCAACAGTCCCGAAACACTAGCCTATAGATCTAATGACCATCATTAAAATGAAGGTTCTAATAACCTCCTTACCCAATGGGACCTACATTAATCTCATTGACCAATATTCTAGCAACACCTATTACCAATTTTACAGTTGGACTTCCTAGTAGGTAGACTGTGTCATCATGACATACTCATCCTCTTTCATAACCTAAGTGTGATATTCCAGTGATCAATGACGAGGGATATGCTTATTTTAATCACAAATCAATTGTTCTCATCAATACTTATGGCACCAAATTGTCATCACTTCCTTGATGAAACTCTCCCTTCCCACTTTATATCGTCGATGTCGACACACCTAACATAAATGGCGTAGATCTCCCCTTGTCATGTTGACTAGATCGATGACTTTCACCCCCCTCCGACCTTTATTGTTGTCAAGTAAGTTTTACAAGTTATGGTTTTGTATCATTCCTGACATAAACATTTTTCGATGAAGGGATGTGATTTACTCATCCCACCCAATCAACGATTGTATTTCCTTTCGCTCATATCACTGTTTCTTGACTAGTTATCCCACGGTTGGGACTTGGTCATTTTTCTGGGTTTTTTTTGGGCCATATCTAGGAATTCTAAGGTCTACTAGTATTCACTATCCATAGTTGGTCTCTCAGCCTCATGGGAACATAAGGCCTTATATATATTACAAGCTCTTTTCAACATATTGGAGCTTCTTTCAGGCTTTAGGCCCCCCCCTTACTCACAAAGGATTTCCCGAGTTATAGGTCACCCCATCACTAGCTAAGTGATGTTTTTTTCCATGTCTTGCAAACTTTCCTCTATCAGCTCAAGGTATTCAGGGATACAACAGTATACAACCATTCGATTTCACAATTTGACACATGATTAAATTCCATAATAACATAATCAAATTCCCTAAGATTATATCGCATCATTTGTAAGCATTTTCTTTTCCCATAGTATCAGACATTTACACACACATATCATTCATATTCAATTTTTGACAATTTAAGCTAAACACTTATCTGATAAGGAAATTTTCCAACACCAATTGACTGAGAGAGGATTCCTTTTCTCCCAACCTTGGGCCTTACTGTAGAGTGATTTACTACAGTAATCCACTCCCATTCTAAGCCATGGTACCACCAGGGAAAATTCACTCAGCTAGGTTCCAATCTCGTGATGATTTAGGAAGGTTACTCTCCTTCCCCCTTTTGACACAAAAAAAGTTCCCCATTGAGCTCAGGGTGTCTACCAGTTTGTCATGTGGTTTATCAACTATATTTCCTCTGCAAAAGGGAGTCTCTTCTCTACAAAAGAGTTCCTCAATGAAATCCCCTTATTGGTGCTAGTTTCTATTCAGTAATCACCAAGCTATATCCCACTACTGCTCCATTTTGGGACCCAGGTCTCCTCTATTCAGGCTAATCATCAACAATTTAGGCAATTTTCCTATTTTATTCAAAGAAAAATATTCTTCTCCTTTCTCTCTTCAATTAATGTTTCTAAATATATTCAGGTGTTGTGTTTCTTATCCCACTCATTCCATGCACTCATAGGCTCTAATTTCTCTCTGAATCCTTCTATTGTTTCTGTTTCTATGTGATGCAGGAGCATCCGCAACATTCGAAATTCATCATATGAACCAGCGCGAGGAGGAAAAGAATTGTACAACTGGACCAGCCAGCAAACCTTTTTTCTTTTGATTTTGAATTTCACCTTGGTATTCGTTGCGCCGCCGTTTACTAAAGGCATTCAAAGCCAGGCGCATTGTATTATGTTACAGATAGGAAGGCAGTTAATACAATTAAGGCTGG
>ML778338.1:314451-343660 GCA_009831015.1 Picea engelmannii
ATGTTGGGTTGTTCGAGCCGTGCAGGTGAGTGCAGGTTGGACGTGAAGTCTCAGTGGTAGTCTGAGAAGAGGAAGCCGTAAATCTCTGTTGCAAGCGAGTACGCGAGGTTTGAAGAACTTCAACACTTGAAGAGTGGTTGAAGGCCGAACGCAGTGAGCGCGTTCGAGAAGGCTCTTAAGGAGTTGAATTGACAAAAGCTTGGGAAGGATAGTTCCTTTGATTCGCGTGGATTCGACCTAGTGGAGGCCGCACAGGACGAAGGTGGCACAGAGGAGAACTCTGCAGGAGAAAGAGAATCGACGGGTGGTAATCCAAGGGAAGTTTCCCGGATTCCCGAGGATCATCCGATCGAGGGGGAGCTGCGCGGGAGATAGCCCCTACTACAAGTGTGGAGAGTCAAAGTCCATCGGACTTCGGAGTTTCAGAGTTCGGGGATTGGTAGGACGAGAGTTTTACACCTCGTGAAATCCCGAGTTGCGAAATCCCGAAGCGATCCGAGCCGTCGATCGGAGAAGGGACACGTGGCGCAGGATCCCTGGGGGGGTCGGGGTTCGGCGTTCGGCGTTCCTGGAGACAAGAGCTCAAACTCTTTGGAATCGCGACCGGCGATTTTCCGAATCGACCAGAGCCGTCGATCATAGCTGGACAGGTGGCACGAATCCAGAGTTTCAGGGTTTCGGCATTTGGGGTTTTGTGATACAAGAGATCTATGCCCCGGGAAGTCCCGAGTTGCGATTTCCCGAAGTAACGGGAACCGTCGATCCATGGAGGGACGCGTGGCAGCAGATCCCGGATATCGAGGTGCGGCATTTCGGGGTTTTCGACACCAAGGAAACTTGCATCACGGATACGCGATCCGCGAAATCCCGAAGAGGACGTGGCAAGGTGGGTCCCCAAGACAGAGTGGGAGACAGGTGTCACGGCTTTAGGCCTCACCATGGGATGCTGACAGGTGGCATCGGAGATTCGGGGTTCGGGGTTTTGTGTTGCATGAGACACATAGCAACATAATCGCCGATTTCCCGAAAGGAATTTCCCCGAGAAGAAAGGGACGTTGACCGTTGACCATCGGGGTTCAGGATTTGGTTGTGCATGTGAATTGTGTTCGCATGAACCGCGAACTCCCGAGTTCCGATTTCCCGATATCCGACAAAGGGGGAAACCGCCGAAAGAGTTACGTGGGTGACTCTTGACTTCTGAGGGGGAATTGAAGAGTGTTGACTCTTCGGGCCCGTGAGAAATTGAAGGTCCTGGTGGGAGCAGCTAGCTCGGTGAGGGGCAGGTTGCGTCACTATGTCTCTTGTTATTTGTGTGCACGCCCTTGCATGCATTCTCTTCATCTTTTATGTCCCCTTGGGAATATTGTGGATTTTTGAAGATGCCACCTGCAATATGTGGTTCTCATTCTAAACAGGTAGATCTGCAGAGTCCTACTATCAGGTTATTTAATTTTTTCTTTTCTTCTTTAAGGATCTGCTACCAACATTCATTAACTTACCCAACCACCTCTACGACTCATTTTATTGGTCATGTGACTCTGCACATGTCCGGTATGATGAAGGTGTGAGGTTATGTTTAACAAGAATAAGTAAGCTTGTTAGACAAGATTTCAATTTTCTTCAAAAATGCACTTCAACTTCCTTTTCATTAAACCAATCAATAAACCCCTTCTTTGTCAAATTCCTCTAGTGTATCATGGCCAATATTGTCAAGGTTGTTTCTCCTTAGTCACTGGTTTGGTGCTTTTATTAACTTAGATATAGTCACATGTTTCATAACATAATTCATGTAACCTCAACATAGTTACATTCTTAAGGAAAACTAGGTGTTACATGAGCTAGTTTATCTTCAAGAAAAATTCTCTTAGCGATCTAAGAGGCCTGTTGTGGTGGAAGAAAAGAGATACCAGGGAGAAAGGGATTCTATTAATCTATTTCTCTAGGAATCCTTCACGTAATAGAGGGATAAAATGATGGAAAATTTTTCCCAAATCCTTTGAAAAATTTTGATAACATCACAGACGTTTTCATCAAGAAACCACTTTGGAGATGCCTCCCCTTTCAAGGTACAAGTTAATTTTGATATTACCGTGTTTGAAGGCCAAATAGATGCAAATGATTTGGAAAATTCATTAAATCTGTTAAAAGGTTATTTCGCTGTCCATAATTTTTCTAACAAGGGAAATATCACCTTTCTGCTCCTTAAGGATATCCCCCATGTCACAAGTTGGTGGGAAACCCATTGTGACCAAAATTCCACAGAGGAGTATGGAATGTTTGAGTCCAAACCCACTTGGGATTTTTTTATGGATGTCATCAAGGAACAATATTACCTTGTTGGAAACTATGATGACCATTACATGTGATGGACCAAACTATGTCAAGAGAGGTACCAAACAATGTCAGAGTTAACAAATACCTTCCATACCTTGTGAACCAAGATGGGTATCAAATAATCCAAGCGACATATGGTTCTAAACTATTGTGGGTGTCTACACATGTACATCCAAAATTAAATGGAGTTTCTAGACATCTCATTATTGGGAGACACTTATCGATATGTTTTCAAAATAAAGCATAAATTGAAGCAATAGAATAATCCTGGTCAAAATGTGTTATTATTGGTTATAAAGTTCCAATGAGATATCATGCACCCAAAATGAATATCATATGAAAATGTTATTCCCTTAGGAAGTTGACATATCAACTACCCCCATCAAGGCCAATAAACCTTTTGGTGTTTCATCTTCTGGGGTTGGGATTTTGGATGTTTAGGGTTTTTTAATTTATGATTTGTGTTATAAATGCCTTTGGATCATCATTGTAATCATATTATTGCGAATGAGTATAACTTTCACATCTATTCTCAGAGATAAGATTCCACCATTATAGCGAGTTCATTCACTTTGTGTTTTTATAGTTTTTGTACATCTCTTTCATTAGTATAAATTGTGTATTTACTGTATATCTAAGTTTATTGAAATATCTCTATGTATATACTTATTATATATCCACCTTCATTTCATTCTCAAAATAATTTGGATCATAAATATGCAAGAATAATATGAAAATGGCATATGGGGAAAGATTCAAACCTTGGATAAAAGTGAGACAAAACCAGATAAGGAAGGTATCAAAACAGGAATGATCAGTGGAAAATGGTAAGGAAAAAGGTACTAGATGGGTGCTGAAAGTATGCCAATTTAGGCACCCATCGCTACCCAAAGTGTTATCATTCGGTGAGATGTTCAATTTAATGAACTCTCTAATCCCTTAAGTCTCCTAAATTCCATGTTACCTTTAATTTTTCTTCATATCCTTTTACTCCCATCTTTATTACCACTTCTTCTAGCTCTATTCCTAACATTTCTCCTAGTTCACATACCTCTTCAAGTGATCCTCCTGAATGTTTCGAATATAATAGAGTGGTTCATTCCACTACCCCTCCCCTTTTTTGGGCCTAGAAAATTCTTGAATCCATAGGTTATGAGATTGGTATTCCTTTCTATACTCATCAAACTAGATCTAAGTTTTCTCTTATGACTTAATTTTTAGCTGCAAATGATCCTTCAATCTATTCTCAAGCTAGGGACAAACTTGAATGAGAAAAATCTATGACTATAGAGTATGACTCATTAATGAATAAAAATACTTGGAGTCTTTCTCCCCTTCCCCCTGGAAATAATTTGGTTGGTTGTAAATGGAAATATAAAACAAAGTTTACTACAAAAGGATATATTGAAAAATATAAATCCCAGTTAGCAGAAAATGGTTTTTCTCAACAAGAAAGTATTGATTATAATGAAACCCTTGCTCCAATTGCTAAAATGAACACTATAAGAACTATTATTTCTCTTGTTGCATCTTATCAATGGGAAATACACCAAACGTATGTCAAGAGTGCATTTTTTAATGGTGATATTTGTGAAGACATTTATATGCACCAACCACATGGTTTTAACACTACTGAAACTTCATATTTGGTACGAAAATTACACAAGTCTTAATATGGCCTTAAGTAGGCACCTAGAGCTTGGTATGAGAAAATTGATACTTATTTATTGAATAATGGTTCCAAATGATGTATATCTAATACAAATTTGTATGTAAATCAATTTGGTGATGAATTCCTCATTATTGTATTATACGTGGATGATCTTATCATTATTAGAAGCCAACTTGCATCTATACAGGAATTGAAGAATAATCTTAAGAATCAATTTGAAATGACAAATTTAGGCATATTCCACAATTTTTTGGGTCTTCAGATTTGGCATATGTTCAATGGTATATTTATTTTTCAGCCTAAGTGTTGTAGCTTAAAATGTTCTTTTAATTTTTTTCAAAATTTTCACTAATCCTTGACATTTGGTTTCTATTTCAATTATCCTAAAGCTATATTTAGTTCCAAAAATTGTTAGATTAAGCTAGAGATGGACGTTTTATCACCCATAAAACTAATTTAGATAAATACATGCAGATTGAACTAACTTGAAATCTATATCACACTAAAAATAATTGTAGTTCTTAATGATTTTATTAACGTTATGCTATCTGCTTTGACATTATGAAAACTTATTATTAAATACTATGCTTTGAAATGTCTTCTTTCAAATGGTTTATTTAAAGTTGGATTCATAGTTTCCCTTGTTCCATATATGCTTCTTGGACAGGATTTTTTGGGATACAATTTTGATAAAAATCCTAAGTATAGAAGAAGTGTGCAGAAGAATAAGGAAGATTTAGGAGTGCGCAGTAGAGACACATCTAGAAGTACAATGCATAATAAAAAGGAATAAAGAAGGAAAAATAATAAAGCAGGAGAAGAAAGCAGGTGAAAAGGAAGGATGACAGCCCAACATGCTAAAAATTGAAGGACGCAGAAAAGCAAGAAGAACAATAGTCAGAGAGAAAAAGTAGCATGCAGATGAAAAAGAAGGTGAAAACATCCCAAGAAACCAGTTAACTGGAGTAGTCATGCATTGTAATAGGGTTTTAAGCCTTAGAGAGTATTCATAAATATGTAATGGGTTGAGAGAATATGAGTTCCTTGGTGAATAGGGGTTTCTCGGTTCATACTCATTGTTGGGATCTCTGCTAGTATTGGTATGATTTTGTTCTATTCTGTTAAAGAGAGGAATACATTTCTAAATTCTAAGGAGATGATGCATAGAGAGAGAGAGAGAGAGAGAGAGAGAGAGAGAGAGAGAGAGAGAGGCTTTCACTATAGAGCGGCTAGGATAGGAGGAAGGAAAGATAATCATGATGTATCTTTCTCAAGTAAAATGACGCGGCTAGGATGGTGACTTGCTCAAGTAAAATGATGATCTTGTCTTTCTATAACAATTACATGTTCGTACATTTAGTGTTAATTTACAAAACCAATAATATCAATCCCAACTTGTTGAGGAATGAAACTGCCACAAATTTAAGAGAAAATAAAATATAGTAAAGCTACAAGTCGAGTTGCAGAAATAGAGATGCAACACAAAATTTATAGCAATGCGAGTTGCAACAACGAGAGTTACATAAATGAATCTAGATCACACAATCTACACCAATATGAGTTGCAACAATGGGAGTTGTGAAAACATTTGTGATTAAAAACTTACAAAAATAAAATTAACACCGATTTGTAGCTTAAGAGTGTAGGGCTCATGAAAGAATGGAACTAAGCATTAATCACACCTAAATTGCAATTAACTAATCTACCAAATCTGGTATTACAACAAATTAAGAAATGAAACAACGACAAAATTAAATGAACATAATTGAAACGATAAATCCTACTCCTAATTTTATAGGTAGTACATGACTAAGGAGGGGGGCCTACCCCCTTAGATAAGGAAATGGACTATTAAATAAAAATATCATGAGTACTTATTAGGCCATCACATGAACAGGAGATGAAAAATAATTATATTGTAGAAGTTTGAAATTTACAATGACCGTTGAATATTATCATCGAAATAATACTCCTTCAAGATCTATGGAAGCTAGGGTTCTTATACAATACAAATGATGTCTAGAATAACAAAAAACGAAATATGTACAATCATGAGAATTGAGATGTTTTTCTGTTTACATTGGTATTTCCAAATTTTAGTAAACATCGGGCATGTGTTGACTTGGGTCAGCTGAGCGACAGTTGGTAGGAAAACTAACTTCTCTTTGGGTTGACCAATTGCCTCTTGTCACCTTCCTATGTGAGGAAAATTCCATGAATTCCAAGTGTAATATTGACTTTTGTGATGGTGGACTTTGTACCTAGAGTTGCAAGAAACGATATCATACTTGAATTTGCAACAATGGTATCATACTCAGAGTTACAAAAATTGTATTATGCTCATAATACTCGCAACAACAAAGATAAATTGTAGCCACTATAAGGAGTTACAGCTACTATAAGGAGCTTCATATACTATAAGGAAGACACTGTAATTTCTCCTGTATAGTAGTGTTAGTGCATGGAACTAACAAGTTCCTTACAAAATTGATCCATATGGATATCAGTGGTCACCCACCTATTCCACTAACTCAAAACATGGTTTTCCAACTTGGTAGTTTTTCTATGGTTATTCAATTTGAAATTTTTAGTTTTCCAGTCAAAAATTGTTCTTCTTGACTAGACCTTTCCAATGAACTATCGTGCACCCCAAATGGAAATCGAATGAAAAGTGTATTCCCTTGGGAAGTTGATGTATAAACTACCCCCATCGAAACCCACAAACGTTTTGGTGTTTCATCTTCCAGGGTTATGGTTTTGGATGTTTAGGGTTTTCTCATTTATGATTTATGTTAAAAATTCCTTTGGATCCTCATTTTAATCACATTCTTACAAATGACAATATCCATCACATCTCTTCTCATAGATAAGATTCCACCCTTCTAGTGAGTTCATTTACCCTATAGTTTATAATTTATGTACATTTCTTTCATTAATAGAAATTTTGTATTATTGTATATATGTGTTTCTTGTAATATCTCTTCTTATTTCCTTATTATATATCCACCTTCATTTTATTCTCAAAATAATATGGATCAATGGTATCAGAGAAGAATTATCCTTGTTGTTTCATAGTGCATGTCCCCAATCAGGTCAAGGTATAGACAGTTCGGTCTCGAGCTATAACACACCAAACCCCCTAAGTAGAATTTTAAGTAGAGGGACATTAAAATTTATTATTTATTACATTATCTCTATTCCTCTCCTCGAGGGAACCATCGTTTTTTACTCATCCAGATATTTCCAACTACTAAAACCATGCTTATTTCCGAGTTTGTGATGCAGTAAGGACACAACCACACCATCTTGTGCCCCCTGCTCACAGGATCATTCGAATTCCCCTTTGAGCCGAATTAGCTCTTCCAATTCCCTGCTGGAATCTCCGATGAAAACCCGATCCACAGGTCCTGCTCTTTTCCCTATCACGACCTCTTCTGCACTTAACCGTGAACTCTCCCGATGTAATTTCGGGTTTTGGGGTTTCTTGTTTCCCGATGCCAAGAACCTCTGTCCCCGCGATCTCCCTATCACTGATTTTCCGATGCGCTCCTTTCGACCTTAGCCCTTCCTGGCTATGCTCTTGGCCCACATGACCACTATCCCATAAGACCGCAGCCTTACCTCCTTCTCGGGGTTTCTGACTTTCAAGTGCCGAAACTCACTTGTCCTTATGACCCGCTCAGATCATTCCCGGGATTTCCAACATGGGATTACCCGATTTTTTGTCCTCGTGACCCGTGATTTTTCGAGTCCCGAAACTCCGATGGAGTCTTCCCTTTCAGGACCTTTCCCCGCAGTCTTGGATCTTCGCCATGCATCTCCGCAAATGGATGGCTCTAATCTACTCTCGCTATTTCGAGACATGAAATCTCCCTACTTCCTCAACCTCGAGAATTTCGATATCCCGAGTGCCGATATCCCGATGATAGCTCTCGTCGAGACTTCACCTTGGCTTTTCCCGATGGTTTAACCACCGTGTAACTCATGACAGATCTGATGCTTGACGAGTTCTTCACTCTATATCTGACGGCTCAGATCACCTCTTCTCCTGCGCACTCTCTGGACGTGAAAACCTTCCGACGGTATAGATCTTCTCTACCGATCCGACGGCTGTCATTGCTCCTCCTGAGCTTCTGCGTGCTTTCTTCCTGCACTTGGAGGAATTCCAAGTTCTCAAAGGCTCCGACCTTTGTCTTCTCTTCTCTTTGCGAACTCCTCTACCTGAGTTCTCATCGTGCATTCTCCTCGACGTTGTTCCTCCTGAGATTTTCTCCTTTCAAATCTTCAAAGGATTCTTCAACTCCTGCGCCTCTGTAGGGTATTCACATGCACACACAGGTGCTATCCTCCTGGAGTTCTCCTGTAGCTTCAAATTCCCAGGAAACCCAGTTCTTCGTCCTTCCTCCCTCAGATGGAGGATTCAGAGGCCTTCCTCGCACTCCGTCTACTCAAGAAACTTCTTGTTGAGACTATCAGGGTGTTCAGAAGCCCTGTGAAGATCCCTTAGTGGATTCTTCTTCAAATCACAGAACTCAAAGAGTTCTCTTCTCTTCCTCGGTGCCTATCTGCATACTAACTCAAATGCCCACCTGGCAGAGTATTTTCTCCTAGAACTTCCAACAGTTCTGTACTTCTTCTGTGCACCTATGCACCTGCTCAATGCCCACTTGGTAGAGCTCTCAGAATCCTTAGTGATTCTGGCTTCTCTGAACTCATAGCAGAGTTCTTCTCAATGCACCACTGTGCATATGCTCAATGCCCACCTGGCAGAGATCTACAGAACTCCTAAGAGATTCTGTCTGCAACTGTGTATCTCCCACACAACCTTGCCTCCAAGGTGTTCAGCAACCTTGAGGTCTTCCCTGAGTTGTTGACTCTAGTTCTTATGCCACAGCATGTCTTTGTATGAACCTGCAATGTTCAGAAGTGCATCCTCTGTGCATGGCTATTAGAACCCGTAGTGTTCTGTCACACCCTCCTGGTGTGAAGCCTCAAAGACCTTCAACTGAAATCAAACACACTCCTGCAAATGCATGATAACATCATACATTCATAGCATACAATGGAACACTCACAGACATTCATTCAACACAGATTACATGCAGGAAAAACTGCTCTTTGTTTGTATTAAAATGGAAAATGCCTATATTTACAAGGTGTTCCTGAGCACAGCCTGTAACAAGGTCTCGGCTCTTATCTTCTACTCTCTACTCACAGATCCTCTTCAACTACAACTCAACTACTACAAAATGAGATATGAAATCTCTTTACCTGAGGGGGCTCTTCGAGCTCTTCCCTCCAACCTACCTACCCTATTCAATTGCATTGAATGGGCTATCTAGTCCGCATCCGGATCTAGATCTCAGCCATACAAACATTAAAGACCAATCTACCTAATGCCTGCACAAAGGCACATCTTCCTAGCTCAACAGCCTAAGCAATTCAATTACATTCAATTCAGATTTAAATGAGGACTGCGCCTCTCTCTTCATCTTGAATGCACGCACTTGACGTGGCTGGCTGGCTGGCTGGATGACATGGAGAGATGCTCCTGCATCATACTCCTCAGCTACAAAATTCATGAGCTCTTGCTCATGAGCTTCCCATCTCAGCTGTGGGAATCCTCCTGGATCCCAAATCATCCTCTGGAGCTATTCATCCGCTCCATTCTGCTGCTGCTTCTTCCTTCTTCCTATTCAGCCTCTCCTTGCTGACAGTTTCTGCTAATCGGATTATCATCTCCATGATATCTTCGATCACTTCATCCATCTTCTCCCATGGCTGGCTCTGCTCATGCAATATCCTTAGCTGCAATTTTTTTTGGCACATGAGCAGATCATCATGATATCCCATGCCTCCTTCATCAGTTTCCAACTTCACCTGTTGGATGTGCATGCTTTGCACTTTCACCCTCTCTTCCAGGGCTTCTATCTGTTCATACAAATCAGCCAAAATAATGTTGTCTTCCCCTTCTTCTTCTTCTGCTGCAAACTCCCAGGTTGCAATCCTTTCAGCTTCCTGGATGAAAATATTGAGCCATTCCTCAGAATGCTCATCTTCTTCATCTGCTTGGGAATCTTCCAAAGTCTGCTCCAATCCGTCTTCTCTCCTGATAGTCACAACTGACTGTTCTACTACTTTTGTTGCACCATCTGCAACACAGACTTCTGCCTCCTCATGGGAAAATGGTAGGAATACTTCAATTCCCCAATCATCAGAATATTATCTTGATCTTCCTCCTCGGTCAGCTACACCTGCTGATCCAAACTCACCTCTGAATTTATGAGACCCTCCGATAGTCTCATCTTCTCTGTCAGCTCCCCGGGCTGATCAAAACTCATCTGCTCATCTCTGCCCACCTGGCAATATGGGATGTCTCTACTGCCCTCCTGACAGTCCATGAAATCAACTGATTCCATCTCTGTTTCCTTGCCCACCTGGCAAACTGGAAACCTTTCGTTGCCCTCCTGACAGTCTTTGAGATCCCGTGGCGACCTCATTCCATTGCCCAACTGGAAATGTGAAATTCCCTAGATGTCCTCATGACAGTCTCTGATATCTTCAGTCGATCTCAACTCCTTGCCCTCCTGGAAATCTAGAATTTCTTCTCTACCCTCCTGGCAGTTCTTGAGATCTTCAGTTGATCCCAATTCATTCTCTTCACTGAGAGTTCTCCCAATCTCTGGTTCACATACCTGAACCATCTCTTCAGGTCCATTGAGGTTTTCAGTATACCTCAACCACCCTTTTAACAACCTCCGTTGTCTTCTGACCATCAACTCCTTGACTGGCCATTTTGCCTTCGGCTCCTTCATGGGCCATTCATACACCCATCTTGGCTTTGCTTTCTGTTGCATTCGCAGTTCAATCTTTTCTATATCTGCCCTTATTTTAGAGAGCTCTTTATCCATTTCTGCAAGCTTTTCTGCCTTGCTCTTCCTCCCAGCATGCCTATGGCCTTCAGTAACCATGGTGTTGTCTCTGTCTGCTTTCCTAGAAAACCTGCTACTGTCACTCCACACTAAGAGTGTTACCATCTTCATCCTCTAGTCCTCCTAACTACTTTCTCAATTGTGGCTTGCCTACCTGCAAACAATCCTCACAGAGTCTCAAGTGCTCTGTCTTCCTATGCTCTTCTCTCTGCTTGAAATATACAAACAGAGTCAAGCTCTAATACCACCTGACGTGTATCAAAGTTCTCTTCACCTCTTATGCCTCCCTTGCCTGAAATATATAGACAAGAATCAAGCTCTGATACCACTTGATGCAGTAAAATGCGACCACATCCTCATCATGCTCCTGCTCACAGGATCACTCTAATTCCCCTTTTGAGGTGAAGCGACTCTTCTGATTCCCTGCTAGAATCCCGGATGAAAACCCGATCCACAGGTCCTTCTCTTTTCCCTGTCATGACCTCTTGTGCACTTAACCGTGAACTCTCCCAATGTAATTTCGAGTTTCGGGGTTTCATGTTTCCCGATGCCAAGAACCTCTGTCCCCGTGATCTCCCAATCACCGATTTTCCTATGCGCTCCTTTCGGCCTTAGCCCTTCCTAGCTATGCTCTTGGCCCACGTGACCACTATCCCATAAGACCGCAGCCTTACTTCCTTCTCGGGGTTTTGGACTTTCAAGTGCCGAAACGCACTTGTCCTTAGGATCCGCAATCCTTCGATTCCTGATATAATACCAATTAACAATCCCTGTTCTCCCTTAGCACGATCAACGACCGTGATCGCCTATGAAACCAACGGTTCAGGATCTCCCTCGGGACTTTTGGGTTTCAAATTCCCAGATGCATTTACCCTCAAAACTGTTGATCCCTCAAATCTCGATTCTCCACTATGCAGACAGCTAGCCCCACAAATGGCACTTCCCTCCTTGTAAGAATTTCAGACTTCGTGATTTTGAATTGCAAGGACTTCTTATCCACGGGATTCCCGATATCCTGACTCATGATTTCCCGATTGACGATTCTCCTATCGAGACTTCCTCCGATAATCCAGATCTCCACCACGTGTCCCCAACCGATGGACGGCTCAGATCATTCCTGGGATTTCCAACATGGGATTACCTGATTTTTTGTCCTCGTGACCCGCAATTTGCTGAGTCCTGAAACTCCGATGGAGTCTTCCCTTTCGGGACCTTTCCCTGAGGTCTTGGATCTTCACCACGCATCTCCGCAAATGGACGGCTCTGATCTACTCTCGCTATTTCGAGACTTGAAATGTCCCGACTTCCTCGACCTTGAGAATTCTGATATCTTGAGTGTCGATATCCCGATGACAGCTCTTGTCGAGACTTCACCTTGGATTTTCTAGATGGTTTAACCACTGTGTAACTCACGACAGATCTGAAGGCTATCAAGTTCTTCACTCTAGATCTGACAGCTCAGATCACCTCTTCTCCTGCGCATTCTATGGACGTGAAAACCTTCTGATGGTCCAGATCTCCTCGGCCGATCCGAAGACTATCGTTGCTCTTCCTGAGCTTCTGTGCACTTTCTTCCTACACTTGGAGGAATTCCAAGTTCTCAAAGGCTCCGACCTTTGTCTTCTCTTCTCTTTGTGAACTCCTCTACCTGAGTTCTCGTCGTGCGTTCTCCTCGATGTTGTTCCTCTCGAGCTTTGCTCCTTTTGAATCTTCGAAGGATTCTTCAACTCCTGTGCCTCTATAGGGTATTCACATGCACACATAGGTGCTATCTGCCTAGAGTTCTCCTGTAGCTTCAACTTCCCAGGAAACCCAGTTCTTCATCCTTCCTCTCTCAGATGGAGAATTCACAGGGCTTCCTGGCACTCCGTCTACTCAAGCAACCTCTTGCTGAGACTATCAAGGTGTTCAGCAACCCTGTGAATATCCCTCAGTGGATTCTTCTTCAAATCACATAACTCAAAGAGTTCTCTTCTCTTCCTCGGTGCCTGTCTGCACACTGACTCAAATGCCCACCTGGCAGAGTATTTTCTCCCAGAACTTCCAATAGTTCTATACTTCTTCTATGCACCTATGCACCTACTCAATGCCCACCTGGCAGAGCTCTCAGAATCCTCAGTGATTCTGGCTTCTTTGAACTCACAACAGATTTCTTCTCAATGCACCACTGTGCATATGCTCAATGCCCACCTGGCAGAGCTCTACAGAACTCTTCAAAGCTTCTGTCTACAACTATGTATATCCCACAGAACCTTGCCTCCAAGGTGTTCAACAACCTTGAGGTCTTCCCTGAGTTGTTGACTCCAGTTCTTGTGCCGCAGCACATCTTTGTCTGAACCCGCAGTGTTCAAAAGTGCATCCTCTGTGCATGGCTATCAGAACCCATAGTGTTCTGTCACACCCTCCTGGTGTGAAGCCTCAAAGACCTTCAACTAAAATCAAACACACTCCTGTAAATTCATGATAACAACATACATTCATAGCATACAATGGAACACTCACATACATTCATTAAACATAGAATACATGCAGGAAAAACTGCTCTTTGTTTGTATTAAAATGGAAAATGCTTGTATTTACCAGGTGTTCCTGAGCATGGCTTGTAACAAGGTCTCATCTCTTCTCTTCTGCTCTCTACTCGCAGATCCTCTTCAACTACAACTCAACTACTACAAAATGAGATATGAAATCTCTTTACCTGAGGGGGATCTTCGAGCTCGTCCCTCCAACTTACCTACCCTATTCTATTGCATTGAATGGGTTGTCTAGTCCACATCCAGATCTAGATCTCAGCCATACAAACATTAAAGGCCGATCTACCTAATGCCTGCACAAAGTCACAGCTTCCCAGCTCAATAGCCTAAGCAATTCAATTACATTCAATTCAGATTTAAATGAGGACTGCACCTCTCTCTTCATCTTGAATGCACGCGCTCGACCTGGCTGGATGGCTGATGTGGAGAGATGCTCCTGCATCAATTTTCTATCAAAGGTTATGACCTTCTATTGTTTTTTGATCTCATTATAAGATCGACATCCAACACACTGTCACATGGAATCCACATGGAACTTCATCAATCATTCCCTCCAACATAGAAACACTGTGGAACTGATGTAGAACCTTCCCCAACTCATTGTTGTGGAGGTTATGTCCACATAAGCATATTTTCATCCCCAAACTTCACTTAGGCAAGATACCAACTACCCATTCTAATTAATCCGATGACGAGGCACTTATCAACCCTTTTCTATATCTGACGATCTTTGGGTTACTTACCCGATGCTCTTGGGTGCATCAAATTTTTTTACTTACGCACAAGTTAATGCTCGTCCCTTCCATTACATTCATTAAATTGATTAGGGTAACCTATAACGGTTTAATGGTTTATTTTATAACTTCATCCCATGCTGACCAACGGTCCACATTTCCTATCCTTTTCATCGATGTTGGTACTCCTAACTAACAACCTACAGGTTTAACTCCTAAACCCTAATGATAACACATAAGGATAAAGGGACCATATCTCATCGTCGCATCCCCAACAAGATCAATGATTATCAATGGTATCAACCTATTTTGTTGTCGACACTCTATAGATAACATTTAAATCACCATCCCCTTTCTTTTGACGATAATGCATCAAGAATCAACAGTCTCAAAACACTAGCCTGTAGATCTAATGACCATCATTAAAACGAAGGTTCTAATAACCTCCTTACCCAATGGGACCTACATTAGTCTCATTGACCAATATTCTAGCAACACCTATGACCAATTTTACACTTGGACTTCCTAGTAGGTAGAATGTGTCATCATGACATACTCATCCTCTTTCATAACCTAAGTGTGATATTCCAGCGATCGACGACGAGAGATATGCTTATTTTAATCACCAATCGATTGTTCTCATCAATTATTATGGCACCACATTGTCATCACTTCCATGATGAAACTTTCCCTTCCCACTTTATATCATCGATGTCGACACACTTAACATCAATGGCGTAGATCTCCCCTTGTCATGTTTACTAGATCAATGACTTTCATCCCCCTCCGACCTTTATTGTTGTCAAGTAAGTTTTACAAGTTATGGTTTTGTATCATTCTCGACATAAATATTTTTCGATGAAGGGATGTGATTTACTTATCCCACCCAATTGACGATTTTATTTTCTTTGGCTCATATCAATATTTCTTGACTAGTTATCCCACGGTTGGGACTTGGCCATTTTTCTAGGTTTTTTTTGGGCTCTATCCAGGAATTCTAAGGTCTACTAGTATTAACTATCCATAGTTGGTCTCTCATCCTCATGAACACATAAGGCCTTATATATCTTACAAGCGTTGTTTAACATATTGGAGCTTCTTTCAGGGTTCAGGCCCCCCCTTCCTCACAAAGGATTTCCCGAGTTATAGGTCACCCCATCACTAGCTAAGTGATGTTTTTGTCCATGTCTTGCAAACTTTCCTCTATCCTCTCAAGGTATTCAAGGATACAACAATCTACAACCATTCGATTTCACAATTTGACACATGATTAAATTCCATAATAACATAATCAAATTCTCTAAGATTATATAACATCATTTGTAAGCATTTTCATTTCCCATAGTATCATACATTTATACACACATATCATTCATATTAAATTTTTGACAAGCTAAGCTAAACACTTATCTGATAAGGAAATTTTCCAACACCAATTGACTGAGAGAGGATTCCTTTTCTCCCAACCTTGGGCCTTACTGTAGAGTGATTTCCTACAGTAATCCACTCCCATTCTAATCCATGGTACCACTAGGGAAAATTAACTCATCTAGCTTCCAATCTCGTGATGATTTAGGAAGGCTACTCTCCTTCCCCCCTTTGACACAACAAAAGTTTCCCATTGAGCTCAGGGTTTCTACAGCTTTGTCATGTGGTTTATCATTTATATTTCCTTTGCAAAATAGATTCCCTTCTCTACAAAAGAGTCCCTCAATGACATCCCCTGGTGCTAGTTTCTATCTAGTAATCACCAAGCTATATCCCACCACTACTCCATTTTGGGACCTAGGTCTCCTCTATTCAGGCTGATCATCAACAATTTAGGCAATCTTCCTATTTTATTAAAAGAAAAAATTTCTTCTCCTTTCTCTCTTCATTCAATGTTTCTAAATATATTCAAGTGTTTTGTTTCTCATCCCACTCATTCCATGCACTCATAGGCTCTAATTTCTCTCCAAATCCTTCTGTTGTCTTTGTTTCTATGTCTCTTGTGATTTGTGTGCACAACCTTGCATGCATTCTCTTCATCTTTTATGTCCCCTTGGGAATATTGTGGATTTTTGCATATGCCACCTGCAATATGTGGTTCTCATTCTAAATAGGTAGATCTGCAAAGTCCTACTATCAGGTTATTTAATTTTCCCTTTCCTTCTTTAAGGGTCTGTTACCAACATTCACTAACTTACCCAACCACCTCTACGACTCATTTTATTGGTCATGTGGCTCTGCACATGTCCGATATGCTGAAGGTGTGAGGTTATTTTTAACAAGCATAAGTAATCTTGTTAGACAAGATTTCTATTTTCTTCAAAAATGCACTTCAACTTCCTTTTCATTAAACCATTCAATAAACCCCTTCTTTGTCAAATTCCTCTAGTGTATCATGGCCAATATTGTCAAGGTTGTTTCTCCTTAGTCAGTGGTTTGGTGTTTTTATTAACCTATATGTAGTCACATGTTTCATAACATAAATCATGTAACCTCAACATAGTTACATTCTTAAGGAAAACTAGGTGTTACATGAGCTAGTTTCTCTTCAGGAAAAATGCTCTCGCTGATGTAAGAGGCCTCCTGTGGTGGAAGAAAAGAGATAACAGGGAGCAAGGGATTCTATTAATCTATTTCTCTAGGAATCCGTCGCGTAATAGATGGATAAAATGATGGAAAAGTTTTTCTGAATCCTTCGAAAATTTCTGATAACATCACACACATTTTCATCAAGAAACCACTTTGGAGGTGCCTCCCCTTTCAAGGTACAAGTTAATTTTGATATTGCCGTGTTTGAAGGTCAGATAGATGCAAAGGATTTGGAAAATTTGTTAAATCTGTTAAAAGGTTATTTCATTGTCCATAATTTTTCTAACAAGGTAAATATCACCTTTGTGCTCCTTAAGGATATCCCCCATGTCACAAATTGGTGGGAAACTCATTGTGACCAAAATTCCACAGAGGAGTATGGAATGTTTAAGTCCAAACCCACTTGGGATTTTTTTATGGATGTCATCAAGGAACAATATTACCTTGTTTGAAACTATGATGACCATTACATGTGATGTACCACACTACGTCAAGAGAGGTACCAAACAATGTCAGAGTTAACAAATACCTTCCATAACTTGTGAACCAAGATGGGTATCAAATAGTCCAAGTGACATCTGGTTCTAAACTATTGTGGGTGTCTACAAATGTACATCCAAAATTAAATGGAGATTTTGGACATCTCATTATTGGGAGACACTTATCGATATGTTTTCAAAATAAAGCATAAATTGAAGCAACAGAATAATTCTAGTAAAAATGTGTTATTATTGGTTATAAATTTCCAATGAGATATCATGCACCCAAAATGAAGATCATATGCAAATGTTATGACCTTAGGAAGTTGACATATCAACTACCCCCATCGAGGTCCACAAACCTTTTGGTGTTTCATCTTCTGGGGTTAGGATTTTTTATGTTTAGGGTTTTTTCATTTATGATTTGTGTTATAAATTCCTTTGGATGATCATTGTAATCATATTATTACGAATGAGTATAGCTTTCACATCTATTCTCAGAGATAAGATTCCACCATTATAGCGAGTTCATTCACTTTGTGTTTTTATAGTTTTTGTACATCTCTTCCATTAATATAAATTGTATATTTATTGTATCTCTATGTTTATTGAAATATCTCTATGTATATACTTATTATATATCCACCTTCATTTCATTCTCAAAATAATTTGGATCAGAAATATGCAAGAATAACATAAAAATGGCATATGGAGAAAGATTCAAACCTTGGAGAAAAGTGAGACAAAACCAGATAAGGAAGGTATCAAACAGGAATGATCAGTGGAAAATGGTAAGGAAAAAGGTACTAGACGGGTGCTGAAAGTATGCCAATTTAGGCACCCATCACTACCCAAAGTGTTATCATTCAGTGAGATGTTCAATTTAATGAACTCTCTAATCCATTGAGTCTCCTAAATTCCATGTTACCTTTAATTTTTCTTCATATCCTTTTACTCCCATCTTTATTACCACTTCTTCTAGCTCTATTCCTAACATTTCTCCTAGTTCACATACCTCTTCAAGTGATCCTCTTGAATGTTTCGAATATAATAGAGTGGTTCATGCCACTGCCCCTCTTCTTTTTTGGGCATGGAAAATTCTTGAATCCATAGGTTATGAGATTGGTATTCCTTTCTATACTCATCAAACTAGATCTAAGTTTTCTCTTATGACTTAAGTTTTAGCTACAAATGATCCTTCAATCTATTCTCAAGCTAGGGACAATGTTTACTAAAAAAGGATAGATTGGAAAATATAAAGCCCGATTAGTAGAAAATGGTTTTTCTCAACAAGAAGGTATTGATTATAATGAAACCCTTGCTCCAATTGTTAAAATGAACACTATAAGAACTATTATTTCTCTTGTTGCATCTTATCAATGGAAAATACTCCAAATGTATGTCAAGAGTGCATTTTTTAATGGTGATATTTGTGAAGACATTTATATGCACCAACCACATGGTTTTGTCACTACTGGAACTTCATATTTGGTATGAAAATTACACAAGTCTTAATATGTTCTTAAGTAGGCACCTAGAGCTTGGTATGAGAAAATTGATACTTATTTATTGAATAATGGTTTCAAATGATGTATATCTAATACAAATTTGTATGTAAATCAATTTGGTGATTAATTCCTCATTATTGTATTATACGTGGATGATCTTATCATTACTGGAAGACAACTTGCATCTATACAAGAATTGAAGAATAATCTTAAGAATCAATTTGAAATGACAAATTTAGGCATATTCCACAATTTTTTGGGTCTTCAGATTTGGCATATGTTCAATGGTATATTTATTTTTCAGCCTAAGTGTTGTAGCTTAAAATGTTTAATTTTTTTCAAAATTTTCACTAATCCTTGACATTTGGTTTCTATTTCAATTATCCTAAATCTATATTTAGTTCAAAACTTTGTTATATTAAGCTAGAGATGGAACTTTTATCACCCATAAAATTGATTTAGATAAATACATGTAGAGTGAACTAACTCCAAATCTATATCACACTAAAAATATTTGTAGTTCTTAATGATTTTCCTAACCTTATGCTATCTGCTTTGACATTATGAAAACTTATTATTAAATACTATGCTTTGAAATGTCTTCTTTCAAATGGGTTATTTAGATTTGGATTCATATTTTCCCTTGTTCCATATATGCTTCTTGGACAGGAAGTTTTGGGATACAATTTTGATAAAAAGCCTAAGTATAGAAGAAGTGTGCAGAAGAATAAGGAAGATTCAGGAGTGCGCAGTTGAGACACATCTAGAAGTACAATGCACAAGAAAAAGGAATAAAGAAGAGATAGGAATAAAGAAGGAAAAATAATAAAGCAGGAGAAGAAAGCAGACAAAAAGGAAGGATGACAACCCAACATGATAAAGATAGAAGGACATAGAAAAGCAAGAAGAACAATAGTCGGAGTGAAAAAGTAGCATGTAGATGAAAAAGAAGGTGAAAGCATCCCAAACAACCAGTTAACTGGAGTAGTCATGTATTGTAATAGGATTTTTTTGGGATGAAGAAAGTGGGGTTTTAATCCCTAGAGAATATTTATAAATATGTAATGGGTTGAGAGAATATGAGTTCCTTGGTGAATAGGGGTTTCTCGCTTCATACTCATTGTTGGGATCTTTGCTAGTATTGGTATGATTTTGTTCTATTATGTTAAAGAGAGGAATACATTTCTAAATTCTAAGGAGATGATGAATAGAGAGAGAGAGAGAGAGAGAGAGGCTTGCACTGTAAAGCGGCTAGGATAGGAGGAAGGAAAGATAATCATGATGTATCTTTGTAAGCGCAGTGTATAAGCCTAAATAAATTACCAAATGCATAATAAAGAAGGAATTCATTGTGGACATAGCCCATAGTTAGGTGAACCATGTTAACTCTTGTGTCAAATGTCTTTCATATGATTGTCATGGATTATGTTTGGATTCTTATTAGATTATATTTGTCTTATGTATAATCATTGCACAATAATCAAGACTGTTAAAGTAATGGGTTATGTTGTGATATGAAATATAATGGTAATTATATGAATTTGAAATCACTAAGTAGCTAATAAAGTATAAAGATAGAGAAATGTGCATAGAACCAATAAGTAAGAATGAACAAAATGGTCACCTCCCATTCCCTCACTACTGTAGAAACTTGGTTCTTGCAGTCCCAATAGATACCTCAGTTGAGACTTCATCTATACATGTAGGTGATCTCGAAAGGGTCGTTGCCTGGTGGGTTTCGTTGGTCAAAAGAGAACTCGAACTTAGGGTCTCACAACTATGCGAAGAACCAATAAATGGTTCTGTTGTTGGGACTTAGAATTTGTGATTGAGGGAATTTTTTGGAGGATGAATAAGAAAGAGATATCATAATGGTTGGAAAGGAAGGAACAATAGTTTGCTCGACAAGAGAATACAAACCCTTGGATGAGTGATAAGTAATAGATGCAAAGATATGTGTATATAGAAATGCATGGAATTTTCTTTGGAGAATTTCCAATTATTCTAACTGAGTGGATAGAAAGATTAGTGGAGAATAATGGAAGGTACATAACTAAAACACTGAGGAATTGGACTTCTAAGTTAGTAAGACAACTGAATTATGTAAGTAATCCAATGACTCATGAAATTGATTTTTGGTTGGATAGCATACTAGGAGGCTACATTACAGAGTTTGTAGTAGATTTTACTCGATCATGTAGTGTTGGAGAAAGGGAATTTTTCAAAGGTCCACAAGGGAGGTTCATGAAACCATTGGGAACATGGATAAATATGTTGTTGTGTGTCAAGTGCAAGATGAAAATGCAATATGACTATTAAGGGGCATCGTGCACATAGGGGAACTGAGGGATGGAAAGAGGATAGTATGAGAACATGAGAGAATGAAGGAACAAATGAAGAAGGGAATCAAAGACTGAGGATACAGAGGACTAAAGGAGGAATTCCAGATGAAAAATATGTATTTGGAGTATTACATGGAGGAAGGAGGTATAAGAGGAAAAATATTGTGGATAAGAAAAGAGAGGGGAGAGAACCTTGTGCAATAGTCCAAATCATGGAAGTACCACATATAAAAGGAGAAGAAGAGGATTTCCAGTCTATACTAGTAATATAAGAACCATTAATCCCTACTTAGTCTTGGTTTTGTGTCAAATTCATGACCCCATGTGCATCACCGCAACCCGAGATAATAGTTGAAGACATATCAAAAGAACTTATAATTGTCCAGGGAGGATAGAGTAGTAGCAATTTGAGCAGTGGAAGTGGTGCACAGAGTTAGAGTCAACCAACATCACCAAGAAGAGGGACTACACAAAGAAATATGGCAGGGGTATACAACACCCTTCAACTACTTGAGTTCTAGGGGGTTGGTTCAGAGGACCCAGAACAACATTTTTTTTTGTGCTAGATAATTTGGGATTCAAATAATTTCCAGGATGAGGCCATGAAGATTCTACATTTGGCCGCAAAATTTAGAGGACACGCACTAGTTTGGTACATGAACTTGTAGAGTACTACACCTACAGGATAGGCTAGGACTTTGGCAGAGATAAGGCAAGCACTACTAAAATAGTTCAAGAAGCCAAAGTTAGAGTCACACTACATCACAATACTGAAGGAGATTAATCATGTGCAAATAGAGTTTGTATGGGACTTCGATTAAAGGTTCAAGGATATGATGGGAAGGATGAATTTCCAAATCTCTGATCAACAACATAAAGAATGGTTTATTGCAAGATTTCTTCCACACATTCAAAGTTCATTGATTCAATAGAAGGTTGTGTCGCGTCCTAAGGAACTGGAAATTGCAATGAAATTGGAATCATCCCTGGTAGGAGATAGTGGATAAATGGCACAAGTTCAGACTTAGTTGGATGCTGTGATAATTCAACTATAAGAACTTTGAAAAGGAAAGGAGAAATGTGAGAAAATATGGTGTACTAAGTGTAGGACTAAAGGCCATCACAAGGATGAATGCCCAACATTCACACAATATTTGGAAATGGGAGCATAGAATCAATTACCAAGAGGGTGGTATTGCGAGATATGTAAGAAATGGGGACATCATCCAAATGAGTTTCCATTTCTACAAAAGTATTAGAGTACACCAAGAAACTTATTTTGTAATGTTTGCAAGTTCATTGGACATGAAGAGAAGGATTTTCATGCATTCGACTTGATGAGGGAGCACATTTTAGATATGTATAGGATTTAGGAGGAGAATGTTGCAGTAGAAGGGGGTGTTCAACAATATAATAATCAAAGAGGATTTAATCAAGGGAACAAAGGAAACTTTGTCATAGGACGAGGTAGAGGAAATTTTGGTAGAGAAGGAAGAGGACTGATTATATCTTACAATTGTGATCAACCAAGACACTTGGCCCATGACTTCCCGAATCCATGTACAATGTTCACATAGTATAGAGAACTAGACCATGCGACATAATATTTCCCTCAAATAGTTGCGAAATGGCAGGCTAGAGGATACCAAAACCAAAATGCGTAGAAAATATCAATCGAACAATGCAACGAAGGGCAAGAATAGCAATTGTTATGCACATAGGAGCTAAAAGAAGATATGATGTGATGAACGAAGGGAAGAAGAATGAGAAATGGGTAAGGAATTCAACAAGTCCTATGCCAACCTTTTATCCTCAACAAGAAAAATAGACATATCGAAAGGAAAGAAAAGAAGTACTTGGACAATATTGGGGAGAATCAACATCATCTGTGCCTCATATCGGAGATCACGTTGTGCTAGAGAAACCAACTAGGAAGGTAAGCATGCTAATAGAGTTATTAAGAAATTATGTAGATCTAATGAAAGATGAAATTGAGCTGAGTACACTCTATGACATGATTGATCATTGAACACGAGGAAGGAAACTATGATCGCATAAAGGATGGTGAAGATATAATAATGAAATACACAAAGATATTGCAATAAACATAGAAATACAGTAATGCACAATTTTTATTAATGAGAGAATGTACAGAAACTGTAAAATTACAGAGTGAATGACTCGCCAGAATGGTTGCAACTTATCTTTGAGAAGAGGTGTGATGGCTATGCTCATTCTCAATAAGATGACGATGTTTATAGGATATAGAGACCTTTTTAACATAAATACAATCCAAAACTCTAACCCCAGTAGATGAAATGCAAAAAGGTTTGCATGCCTTGATGGGGGTAGTTGCTACCTCAACTTCCCAAGGGCATAAAGTTTTCATATGATCTTCGTTTTGGGTGCACGATAGCTCGTTGGAAAGGTCTATCCATGAATACACATTTTGTGGATACAATGTGGATAAAACCTATAGTGTGACTATGGTGGGCCCAAAAAATGCTCTTTAGGGCCTCAAAACTACCCCAGATGTTTAGGACTTGAAAATTTGTAGAAAAATTGCCAAGGTGAAAACCCTTGTTTTGAGCCAGTGGAATAGGTGGGTGGCCCCTGATTTCCACTTGGATCAATCTTCCCCTCTGAGGAAGAAATGGTCTCCTTTTCATCAAGTCCCTAGGGAATATTTTGTTTAACCTAAACCTTGTTGAGCTACTTGCCTTATTGAATAAGCTATCATTCTTATCTTGTTGAAGGTTGTTATGAAACTATTTTTGGATGGGTTGGATCCATTTAATCAATATAGTTGCATGATATTCCGAATTTTGGTAGGACTCTGTTGGTGAAAATGCAACATGAAGAACATGAAGTGATTTATAATAACTTGGTTTGACTGGGAAGTGTGGAGGTACCCCCATAGGTGCAGTAGGAATATCTTGGTGCTTTTATACAATATTTTTGATATGCTTATGCTAGATAGAAGGGTCTTGGGATGAGGCTATAGTGGTTAAAATGTCCCTCTCTTATAACCAGATTGTGAAGAGGTTAAACGTTGCAGTATGAGAGAATACTTTGCGACACTATTTTTTCAGGACAATAGTCAGAACTACCTCTAGTATCCTGTAGGTCTGACCCCGCACGGTAACAATGATGATATGGGGTCGAGAATCATAAACATCATGAAGCCTACATATATATGATTGGACCAACATAACATCACAAACTTATAGTGGGAAAAAAATCACACAGTACCTCATCCTTGAAGGGCTTGATGCCATATGACAGGTGACACTACCAGCTGACACGACGATCTCATCCCTGAAGAATCCATTTGATGTTATATGATTGTGGGTTTGGTTTTGTTAACAAATCCAACTACTTTATGACCTCTGTTGAGTTGAGTTTCTTCTGGCTTCCACCATAAAAATTAAAATGCAGCAGGGTCCCCTTCACCCACATCTGTGCGTGGAAAATGTTCTCCCCCTCCTTAGGATCATCTGGTTCTTTTAGTTGGATTGTTACAGTCATGAAAGTAGAAGTGGGTTTTTCATCAATTATCTATCTCCTTTTATTATTTTCTAAATCGAAGTCTAATTCCAAGCTCAGTTCTATTTCTTTGAGATCAACTACCAATGACTATTTCGAGCAACATTCATCGGTGTTGTGCCAAGGGATTTTGTGGAAGTCACACCACTTCCCAGTGTCCTTCTTCATCTTCCCATTTCTCTTATTTTACTGCAACTTGGACCATTTTTCTTGAGGTTGGTTATTCTATGGATTAGAGATGCCTTTAACATAATTTGGTTGTTGCGGATTTGTAGACCCAAATTATCGCTTGTTCTAGTGCTTAAATTTTTTCTTGATTTTGATATCATATCAATAAGCTACTCCTAATTATGAGATTTCTAAAAACTCCATTTTGGGTTTGATGTACTTGTGTATATCCCCATGGTATTTTAGAATGAGATGATGCTCTAAGTCTTTGATACCCATATTGGTGCGTAAGGTATGGAAGGTATTTGTGAATTATGGAATTGTTTGGCCCCTCTCTTGATGCAACATGGTCCATCTCATGTACTGGTCATCATAGTTTCCCACAGGGTAATATTGCTCCTTGAATGCATCCATAAAAAAATCCCAAGTGGGCTTGGCCCCAAATATTCTAGAATCCTTTGTGGAATTTTTCTCCCAGTAAGTTTCCCACCAATGTTTGACATGAGGGAGAGCATTAAGGAGTGCAAAGGTGATATTTTCTCTATCAGAAAAAATTTTGAATAGAGAAATAACCTTCCAGAAAATTTAACCACTTTTCCAAAGCATCTACATCGATATGACCTTCAAATATGGGAATATCAAAATTAACTTGTACCTTGAATGGGGTATCATCTCTAAAGTGTCTGCTTGACGAAGACGTTACTGTTATTGTCGAAAATCATGGGAAAAACCAAGATAATATGGTATCGTATTCATTTAAGGCTTGCAAATCAACACAAAATAGTACTAATTGGTCGTTTTAGAGGAGTACTGGTGAACATAGATGGGGTGCGTAGTATCACAGACTTTGAAGTTATTGAGATTAAGGATGATGATCAACCATATCTAGCACTGATGGGACTGTAATGAGATTTTGATAACTAGGTGATTATTAACTTGAAGAGGAGGGATATGATATTTGAATTTGGAGATTTGAAATTTGTTGCACCCTTGGACCCATCAGAAGGAAAGAGATACATAGAGCTATCCAAAGGAAATGACATTGACAACTTATATAACATGACTGCATGAATGGATTATTATGCAAACCCTACTACATATGGTACGCTAAGTTGGAGAAGTATCAGTTCATGTGAATTTGATTCTAAAAAAACTATATAGAATTAGAAATAGAGAATGCATGAAGTATCAACTAGATGATGTGCATGCATAACCCAATCCTTGTGCTAGATTAGAACATAATTATGTGATCCACCCATGTATAATGGATTGACTAATATTAGTTTTTTTGTAAAATAATTTGAGTTGTAGGTACTTGAAAAACAAATGTTGTTGGCACTAGATGTTGTCCTAAAAGTGACTCCATCCAAATGGTGGGTTACAGGAAAAGAAGGAATGAAATATCGGCCACAATGTATAAGGATGATACAATTCAGGTTTGGTACCGAGGGAAAAAATATTGCACAAAAGTATACATGAGAGAGTGATGTAGAAGGTCATGTTGAACAGTGTAGGAATTTATGGATTTCAATACCAGAAATAGAATGGATGCATAGATTTATACATACCCTTGACACAATCCTGAATAAGTAGTATTTGGAATTGGAAATGCACAAAGAGACAACAAGATGGGAAGAGATGGATCAGAGTTTTAAAGTCACATTTACGTTTAAACATGAGTCTCCATCAATAGATGTATCACCATAGGCTATTTGAACCAAGATCTTCACAGAATAAGGGTCGATGGAGGTGGTACCAATATGCAGTATGCATAGAGCTACTATGATTGTCCATGAGTTATTGGAGTGCTACAATATGGATAAGGAAGAGAATGATGAAGAAGATCCAAGAAATGTACAAGTACTTGAGATAGAAGGAGAATGAGAAGTAGAAGGGCTAGAGTTTGAATCTACCACATACACCTAGTCGATAAATACACAAAAGGTAAACATTGGGATGACAGAGAATCCAAAGTTTTCATAGATAGGGAATTACTGGAGTGATGAAATAGTCAAAAAGATTGCAAACTTGTTGCACGAATATCAATACCTATTCCCAATGAAATTTTAGAGATGAAGGGGATAGTAGGGGACTTAGGAGAGATGAATATTCCCTTAAAATGAAGGGCTAAGCTAATATGGTAGATACCATATAGGTTAAGTCCAAAGTACGAGGAAAAGGTGAAAGACAAAATAGATAGGATGTTGGAAGTAGAATCATTGAACTGATAGAAGAATCCAAGTGGATCATTCCAATGTTAGTGCAAGACAAGAATACAAGAGGTATCCAGATTTGTGTGGATCTGGGGAAGATGAATGATGTGTGTTTACATGACCCATTTCCAACACCATTCATAGATGAGGTACTGGATATCGTAGGAGGCTAAGAGACTTACTCTTTTATAAATAGATTCTCGGGGTACCATCAGATAAAAATTACACAGGAGTACTGACATAAGAATACTTTCATGACAGAGTGTAGTAGTTATCAGTATACAACAATGCCCTTTGGACTGAATAATGCCCCTACGATGTTTTCCATAGTTTTGGTTGCAATGTTCAAGGAATTTATTCATAATTTCCTTGAAGTGTACTTGGATGATTGGATTGTGTTCATTCTATTGAAGGATCACATAGAAGTACTCAAGATAATGTTGGATTGGTGTAGATAGTTCCTGATTTTGTTGAACTTCAAGAATTATATTTTCTACATCGTTCGGAATTTTGTTGGGACTTGTAGTTTACAACCAATCATTGTTGGCAAATTCAGTGGACAGAATGCAGTGAATGCTTGTCATTGATGACAACATTAAAGATGGCAGAATAAGAGATTTGAAGAGGATGATGACAACAGTAAAGATGGCAGAATAAGAGATTTGAAGAGGATGGAAGAATAAGAAATTTGAATGTAAAACTCAGGAGGAACAGCATGGAAGAAGATACCCACAAAATCTTGAGGTACAAAATTTTGCTGAGAAGAAGGAAGATGGTGACTGGCGGATCCCATCCAAATTTCCCGAAAGGCCAATAGCCGTCAGATCTACAGAAGTTGCGAGGGAGATAAGCCATCGGATATTCGGGGATCAGGATTTCAATATGCAAAGTTCACTCGACAACGAAAACCCCGAAATCGTGATATGTGATTTCACGATTTGATCGCAACCGTTAAAAGAAAGATTGAGATATGGACCGTTGATCTTTCTCATCGGAGAATCAGGAATCGGAGTTCCATGAGTCTCATGAACAATGACCACGAAAACCCCGAAATCGCGATATGCAATTTCGCGATTTGATCGCAGCCGTTAAATCAAGCAAGGATCTGGATCGTTCATTCACATGGACGTGTGGCAGCCAGGAGGCCTTATCGGATTTTCGGGGATCGGGATTTCATAATGCAAAGAACACAATGCATCGAAAACCCCGATGTTGCGATATGCGAAATCCCGACTGAATCTGAACCGTCAGATCAACATGTGATCTAGACCGTTGATCTAATTCACGACAGCAGTCCACGTCAGCTAGGGACACGTGGCACAACCAGGTAATGACAGGTGTCAGGCAGATCTAACACTTCAGGCACATACAATTCATGAATCAGAGTGACACGTGGCAGGATCTAACACGTGCCAAATCACGTGTGACGTCAGCAGAGGCATCGGCAATCGGGACTTTCATATGTCAAAGAACACACTGCAACAGAAACTCCGAAATCGCGATATGCGATTTTGCGATGTAATCACAGCCATTGGATTAAGAATGAGATCTGGACCATTGATCTCCATCATCGGGAAATCGGGGATCGGGAATCCCGGAGGCATGTGTATAGTGACATCAAAAATGCTGAAACCCCGATGAGAGGTTTGACCGAGGTCATGTGTTGACGGTCTTATGGGGCCAAGGCCTATAGCCAACAGGGCTAACGCGTGGAAAGGGGGCATCGGTAATCGGGGATTGGAGAGGTGAGAAACTCTCGACATCAGGTAGTGCGAAACCTCGAAACCCCGACGAGAGGTATGGTGACGGTCACATGATAACTGGTCACATGGACCAGGGCTCAGCCAGGAGGGCTGAAGCACATCATGAATCGGGAAATCGTGACTCCCGTGGACATAAACATTATTTCATCGAAAGTGCCGAAATCGCGATATATGAAATCCCGATTTGATCTGAACCGTTGGATCAAGCATTGATCGGAGGGTTGTTGTTGTTCCTCACACATTAATGCTTCAGTTATGAATCCATTAAGTGAAACGGACTTATGATGACGAATTGGTTAGCGTTTCAGTTGCCAAGACAGATGTCCTCGGATTTCCCATTGGAAGGGGAAGTGGAATCGTTAAGGAATTGTGTATAAAAGAAAATGTGTGAGACTGAATTGAGTTGG
>ML778338.1:369947-381129 GCA_009831015.1 Picea engelmannii
TAAAATGAAATAGTGAATTTAAAGCATTACATCATCTATTCATCATATCATTAACATCAAGAGTCAAGAGTCTTATTACCATCATCCGTGGATCATATCTCAAGAATCATGTGTAATAGTAAGCCAAGGAAACACTACAGGTACCATTGTTATTGTTAAAGAAGTTTGAAGACAACAAATTTATTAAGTGAGAACAGTTGCACTATTCATTGTGAGCAATGGTTGTGTCATTCAACAGTGATCATTAATGCCTTTAACCATGAGAACATATATCCAAAGTGAGCAATCAGTTAGTGTTTTCTTAATAGCATTCAGAACATGTTACCACAAGTTTGTTATCATGAGAAGACTAGCATTACATTATCCAAAAATAGCAATGTAACACCTTTACTTGAAACAATTTGTCCAAGAACGTGTATACTATGTAAAAATAATATCTCAACAGTAAAATGTTCTCTCAAATATTCAAGTGCGTGTGGAAGTTCCTGTTGATATTATGGTAGCTGAGGGAGGTATTTACCTCCATGTGTGAACTTTACGAGAAGAGAAGACTATGGAAAGCAAGAGAAAACCCTAATGAGTTGGCTAATAACCCCAGAAGCCTTGTCGGCTCAAGAAGATAATTTATATTAGGTTATTAGCCTCCAAGAGAAGAAGTCGGCCAGAAATAATAATAATATACTGAACAGACACATATCTAGAAGGAGAAGTTGGCCCCAACAAATCTGGCAGAACCAGTATAAATATAGGGTGCCAGTTCTCATTTTGACATATCTCAGCAGTTGCAGAGCCAGTACTGCGCACTGCAGTTCCCAATTTGGTGCGCACATGTGGAGGAGGGTTGTAGGTGCAGTTGCAACAATAGCTAGTTTTCAATATTGGCTTGACTATCTCTTGGCTAGGGTTTGGACTATCTGATAAGCTATTTGTGATGCGCTATCCTTGGGGAAAGGTGCACTACCCTTTGTTTGGCTATCTAGCCTAAGGTTTGCTTCCAGAGTAATTCTCAGTTGAGGTTAAGGTGCTCGGAGGGTGGCTTTGACCTATGGTTGGGTGATGAGGGTATTGTCAATGGTAAAATGAGCACACCATCTTCTATATTATAATAGGTTATGGGCCCACACCTCCTTCATTCAATTTAAATGCTAGAAGGAAACATAGCCTCTAGGATATTGAGCTCGTTGAGGAATTGCTGCTAGTGTTACTAGTAGAAGTAGCTTCCAAGACACTGTCGCTAGGGTTACTAGCAGGAGCAGTTGCAGAAAACCTAATCCTCTCGTTGAGGCACCTTAAGTGAAGATATTGACCTAATCTCCTGATAGATCAGTGTGCCCTAGCCTAGCACATCTCCTGATACTCTCAGCAAGCCAAGACGTGAAGTTTGAATCTCTGGTCAAATCTAGGGTTTGACCAAGTCAAGTAGCCATGACAAACTCTATGAAGTCTGAGAACAAGTTAGATGGAGCCTCTAACTTTAGAGCATGGAAGACAAGGATTGACCTCATCCTTGCCAAGAATAAAGTTTTGAATATCATGAAAGGAAAGATCATGAAGCCAGAGTTTGAAAAAGGAGAAGAGAAGGAACTGCAGAACGTTGCAGCTATGGAGAAGCTTAAAGATGTTGACATCAATGCCATGAATATCATAGTGGATTCCATAAAATACCACTTGATACCCTACATCTCCCATCTTGACTGATCAAAGAACATGTACGATGCCCTAACAAATCTCTTCTCAGTCATAAACATTGGACAAGTTATGAGTCTAAAGAATGAGCTCCGTGACATGAAGATGAATGATGACGACATCATAACATCATACTTTGTAAGGATCTCTTAGTTAAGAGATCAACTACAAGCTATTGAAGAGATCACTTCAGAGAAAGAATTGGTAAACATAGTACTCAATGGGCTTCCCAAGACATGGGATGCATTTGCCGCAAGCATGAACACAAGGAAGGAGTGCCCGACATTTGAAGAACTTTGGACTTGTTGTGCTCAATAAGAATCAAGGATCAATGCAAAAGAGAAACCTCAAAAGAAGTATGATGATCAAGCCTTCACAACAAGATTCAAGAACTTCAGGAACAAAAGGAAGTTTGGTTCAAGGAGGAAGCCAAATCAAGAGAAAGACATTTCAAAAGTACAATGCTTCAACTGTCAAAAGTATGGTCATTACAAGAATCAGTGTCCCGAGCTAAAGAAAAGGAAGGAGAAACACAAAGCATCGATTGCCGAAGAAAAGGAACCTAGAAAGAAGACTAAGCAGGATGGAAGAGACTTCTTCTAAAAAGGTAACAACACTCTTCTTATTTCTTGTACATATCTTGTTTGCATCGTCTCTATACATATCTTAATATGTTCCAAGAAGAACTATACCTATGGAAGAACAAACAAATGGAAATGGATATCAATAGATAATACACATGAAAAGATGAGATACAAATCATGTGGAAGCTATTAAGCCAAATCAATCATGAAGAGACTTAGTAGAAGAAAAGATAGAAAGAAGTTAACAATCGAGAGGAAATTGGAAAAATAATTATGACGTTTTATAAAAGACAAAAAGATGGAAGTGTGGACTCTGTTAGACAAGAGAGCCAATTATATATTGCAAAAGACAATAAGGATGCAGATGGAAGCATGGACTCCATTAGACGGAGGTAGCTGATTATATGCACTCTTACATGAAGTTAGGATTAGGAGGGAGCTAATCCTATGACCCATTGAAGATGATGAAGTACATATATCCATGGTAGTAGCCATAAAAGACAGTATGTGTTCAGTTCAACTGTAGAAGAAGACTTCTTCGAAGAGAAGCCTTAAAGTATTCCTGCTTGTCCATCCATATCCGCGATCCTATGATGAAAGGAAGAAGTGGAATCTCTAGGGGATAGAATCTATAAGAAACTCCATGAACCCAAGAACTATAGAAAAACATGAAGAAGAACATGAGGATTCCAAGAAAGGAAGAGAAACCAAAACAACCAGTCATTGTATCAAGAATCACAAGATTACCAGCCTGATATGAACTCACTAAAAGTAATCAAGTAGAAGAACTGAAAGATGTGATGAAGAATCATTGTATGGAAGACTTATGAATGAAATCATTGCGAGATCTAGAACCAGAGATTCTCCTAGATGAAGGGAGAAGACTATGATGATTACTTGTTCCAGTAAACCAGACTTATCTCTACATAAGTCATTATATCATTCGCAACATCCATGAGTCATAATTCTACATCAGATGAATGCAAAGAATGTTCTCTAGAGAAATTGAATAAAGAGCGTATGAAGAGCAATCTCAAGACTTTGAGGCATACCAAAAAGAGACTCCTATATGCATATAGAAGAAGATAACTTAGTGGAGAATCTCCAGTGCACAACAGAAACATGGTGAATATTTCCTATAAACATCAAGATGACTACTTAGTAGATCAGATCTCATGATGACAGAAGAAGTGCCACATAGATATGTTCCAGCTTTCCAACTATGACATACTCTATTGTTCAGATCTACCTGAAGCCTTCATAGTGTTCCAGACTAAAGTACATTTGAAATCAAACATTACATTATCCATGATGAAGTCCAGAAAGGAGAAAGTGATTCTCCAATACATATCTCCACAGATGAGCAGATAAGCAAACATTTTGGTAAAGATTCTATCCAAGATGAAAGATTTTGTGTACTCAAGCTAGAAACAACTTCCCTCTTATTGAAAAAGGAAGAAATGAATCTCCAAGTTAGGAGGGAGCATTGAAAACATTATTTAAGACATTCATCTTTAAAAATTGAAAAATAGTCCATCTTGGAAAAATGCTTTCCTGTTTGGAAAGTGGATTGAGACTTCTGACGGAAAATCACTTTCCATTGTGGTTAACATGGGAAGTCATATGATTGCTGATGTATCATAGACGACAAATTCCCATTGTGGTTAACATGGGGAGTGGTCTAGGGCAGTCTCTCTTCTTGAGGGTTACTCAAGAATATTGGCCTGCCTTGCCAGACAATGATTTTTCATTGTGGTTAACATGAGGAATGGTCTGTTTTGGAGGTTGATGCAGGAAAATCTTTTCCTTTTGTGGTTAACAGAGGAAATGGTCTGAACAGTAATTCCTTAGGGTTTATACATTCTCTCCAAGGTGCACTTTGATTAGTGTAGGAGGAATGGACCGGGGTGGGGAATGATCCAGGCTCAGCAATCAGGGACAGACATTCCTTAGGGTTATACATTCTCTCCAGGGCACACTTTGATTAGTGTAGGAGGAATGGCCTAGTGTGGGGAATGGTCTAGGATAGACATTCCTTAGGGTTTAGACATTCTCTCCAAGACGCACTTTGATTAGTGTAGGAGGAATGGCCTAGGGTGAGGAATGGTCCAGACTCAGACATTCCTTAGGGTTTATACATTCTGTCCAGGGTGCACTTTGATTAGTGTAGGAAGAATGGCCTAGGGTGAGGAATGGTCCATGCTCAGAAATAAAAAACAATCCTTCTTCATTTTTTGAGAAGAATAGGGAAGATAGACCATTGCTGATGAGGTCAGATATTCTTTCAAATCTCACAAACGTGAGTGAAAGATTGGCCTAGATGATTCAGTTTATTTTTAACAATATTTTCTGTGAAGGATGGAATCATATGATTGTTATGGAGACTACCTGTCTCCAGACAGTAGAGATATACTACTGTGGTGGATATGTTCCACTATTTTGAGGCAGATATTCTTTCAGAGCTCAAATATGTGAGTGAAAGATTGGCCCAGACAAATTAGTTTATATCATAACAGTGTTTCTATGTAGGTTGCTATCAGATGTTTGTTATGAATATTGTATGACAGTAGATGAGGACTACTGTGGTGGATATGTTCCACTGTTTGCAATCATACGTCGTTGATCAAGTACTTGTGTGTTAATTGGTGTGGTAGTGTACCACTGGATTGTGTGTTCTATTTTTGTTCTAACTGCCTTGAAGACTATCCACAATTTATTGGAAATAATCACCATCCAGACGAATGATTAACAAATATTTTCTAGATAGAAATTGGTTCAGAGCATTTGCTCCTCTAGATTATAAGAATGGCTCTTGTATCACTCTATGGTGTGAGTGACTTATCTAGCATCATGTATAATTACTCAGATGAAGTATGGTTTCGAGAGATGATGCAACTGATGGTGATGGTGATGCTCATGATCTAGTCATGAGATAGTTTAGATGACTATATTGATGCTACCAGGTAAATGGTATGTTTTTGTGCTCAAAGACCATTACCTGTAATACCTCCCTAGCTAGGAGGGAGTGTTGATATTATGGTAGTTTCGGGAGGTATTTACCTCCATGTGTGAACCTGATGAGAATAGAAGACTTCAAAAAGAAAGAGAAAACCCTAATCAGCTGGTTAATAACCCTAGAAGCCTTGTCATCTTAAGAAGATAATTTATATTAGGTTATTAGCCTCCAAGAGAAGAAGTTGGCCAAAAATAATAATAATATACTAAATAGGCACATATCCAGAAGGAGAATTTGGCCCCAACAAATATGGCAGAACCAATATAAATACAGGGCACCAGTTCTCATTTTGACATATCTCAGTAGTTGTAGAGCCAATTATGTGCACTGCAGTTTCCATTTTGGTGCGCACATGTGGAGGAGGGCTGTAGGTGCAGCTGCAACAGCAGCTAGTTTTCAGTATTGGCTTGACTATCTCTTGTCTAGGGTTTGGACTATCTGATCAGCTATTTCTAATGCACTATCCTTGGGGAAAGGTGTTCTACCCTTTGTTTGGCTATCTAGCCTAGGGTTTGCTTTTGGAGTAATTCTCAGTCAAGGTTAAGGTTCTCGGAGGGTGGCTTCGGCCTATGGTTGGGTGATGAGGGTATCGTCAATGGTAAAATGAGCACACCATCTTATATATTCTAACAGTTCCAACAAATTATGACCATAAGGATAGACCATCCACAATGTGACAAGTGAGCAGTAAAAAGAATGTAAGTGCTGGAATTAATGTCAAGAAACCATGTCTTGTATAAACTGTGTATTAGTATGCACCAACAGTGAATAATTTTAACCTTTCAAAGATGTTTAGATATGTATGTCATAAAATAAGTGTTGAGAACCCAATATTCAAGAGTTATTATGGCATAAGAGTAGTGTCCTATCAAGATCCAAATCACATTTTTGAAGTTTTCTATGTAAGCTAACAGTGCTGCCAATGAAAACCAAGGCTGGAAATGCATGAATATTGTACTCAAACACTAAATTGCTCCATCAGATAATGCATCAATCTGCTATGGGAGAGAGTTGAGATTATGTATAAATGAAAACATTGCAATACAACTAAGAGTATCACCATGTATTGATCATCAAAACAAGTAAACCCAGCTCAGATTTAGGATATGCAATAGTTATGTTTGGCTTAGCATTTCATCAAACAATGCATTTACGTGTTTGTGTGAAATGATTATATTATATCAAATCTAATAAAAACCTACCAGTATTCTTGTCTCTATCATGTTTCTCCATGGTAGGATGCATCAAGTCCACAAAGGTACGAGTCTATGATAGTTGGATATGATGTGGACTAATGATTAAATGTCATGTGAAAAAACTATTGTGTCAAGCAAGATAAATATGATCAGTCAAGGAGCACTCATTAAATGTTGTAAAAAATGATAATGACGACTGGTAGATGAGAATAAGGACCTCCTAACATTATGGAGTAAATATTCTTGGGAACATAGTACATGGTCTTTGTATCCATAAATTTATTTTGTAGATAGTCCCTAGTGAATTATCATGGTTTTCAATGTAATGGATATTAAGCAGCTCAACCATTTTTTTTTAATCAAGATCCAGTCTGACAGGGAAATCTGATGTATCTCATTTAATTTAGAGAATGGGACTTCCTTCATATTTTTTGTTGGTAACCTTATTTATGAGACTTACTGGGAATATTGCAGCCAAACATAGCCACACTTCAAACATGACTTATTTTCATTTTTGCGCACCATTCTTATTGTTTAAATATGGGAGAATAAAGGCTCAGAAAATGACATGGTTTTAGCCACATATGGTACTAATTCACCTAAGGGAAGCCTTGTTTCCCAACAAAGAGATCCTAAGATGAAGAAAAATCCATTTCCTAGTACTTATGTTGATATAACTAGTAGCAATGACTGAAGATTTACCTCTTTCGATTATCTGATTTTTTCTTAAAAGACAAAACAACCAAAGCATTCATGGACTATTAAAATAATTGTTGTTTTTAGGCATTCATATTCTACTTTAAAAGAAGACATTCAAAGTAATATTTCATGTGGAATAGATAACAAAGGACCTAAACCAAATGATGAAGGTTCTGAAAATTCATATGATGAGTTTAGTGATGAATTATTGATTAAGAGGGTGGATAGAGGCTATGAGAACGTTGTAGGTGAAGTAGCAATTGGAAACGCAGTTTTGGATGCACAAAATTTGTTCCAACAAATTTCAAATTCCTCTCATAAACTTCACAATAATCTATGCACTCCAAAAATAATATGGATTCAATATATACTGACTAGCATTGCAAGGAATATGAGGTAGAATGTTAGATCAGACTTTGTAATTTTTCACTTGTATCCAAAATCGTACAAACTGCCAAATCTAAGGGTGTTGATATATTAATTCTCTTAGAGATGATTTTGTGACTAATATTATTTTCAACCTAATACTATTCTCACAATGAAAATGATGCCAATGTTAAAACTAGGATTTTAACTACATTTCACAAAGGATTACCAATTTTAGAGAGACATTTTTGCTAGGCAAGAGGAGAGACATTACCAAGTTTTGCGACATCTCCACAGGTTTTTCTGGATAGGGATCCTTTGCCTTTGTTGATGTCCAATCGAAATCCTAACCCTTGAATATCTACACTTCTCTACCTCTGTCAGATGGGGTTTTTATCCTCTTCCTCTATTGGATATAGTTTTTCTCCTTGGACGCCCACGAATAGGATGTATGGTCAGGAATCAGGATTGTTTTTTCTCCTCGGACACCCAATTTCTCCTCGGACGTGGGTTTGGTTTTTCTCCTCGGATGCCGGATTAGTTTTTCTCAGCTAGTAGATGGTCGACACCCAATTTTGTTTTTTAATGAATGGGTGTGGGCAGATTAGTTTGGCAGTTGTAATTTTTTTTTGTTTTTTTTAATGTTTTATTATTAATTGTTTTAATTTAATTAATATATATTTTAATGAAATTCATCATAATATAATGGATTATATTATGAATTATAGGATATGAATTAAGGTGATAGGTACTAGGGATTGCATGGATTAATAATTGGAGAATATGGGGTTTAGGGATTAGGGGGTTATAATGGTTGGGGGAGTAAGCAATTATAGGTGTTAAGGTTTAGGGGTTATATTAGGGTTTATAAGAGTTAAATTATATAAGGGCTAGGAGTAATGGCATATATTAGTTAGGGTTACATGGGTTGGGATTATAAATCTTAGAGGTTAAGGATATATCAATGTTTATAAGATTTAGGGGATATAGGGGTTTAGACATTTAGGGGATATAGGGGTTGGGATAAGGCTCAAATGTTATGGTTAAAGGTGCTAGTGGTAATATTATGGTCTATAAATATTGGTGGATGTGGGTTATAAGGGTTTCATGTTAAGGGTTATATGGGTTATATTGATTATAAGGTTTAGGGGTTATAGGTTCATAAGTGTTAGGGTTGATAACTTATGGATGATGGGTTATAGGAGTAAAATGTTCATATGGTCTATAAGGTGAAGAGTTAGGGACTATAATTTTGGGGGTTAGGGGTATGGGATTATAGGTTTTATAAATTATATGAGTTAGGGGTTAGAGTGGTTAATTGTTAGCAACTAGGTAATATAGAATTTAGTGGTTATATGTGTTAGGTATTACATTACATGTTAGGGGGGATAAAAGTTATAGTAAATATTTATAGGGACTAAGAATTTGGGGTTATAGGAGTTAACGATTGATAATGGTTATATGAATTAGTGATTATAGGGGTTATAGGGTTCAAGAGTTTAGTATTAAGTGTTATAGGGGTTTGCGGATATATGTGTCAGTGATTGTTGGGTTTAGAAATTTTGCAAGTTTGGGGATGGGGGTATTAGAGGTTATAGGTGTTATATTTTATTGGGTTAGTGAGGGATTATAATGGGTATGGGTTATATCATTTAGGAATACAGGTTATAAGGATTGTATGGGTTAATAGGTGTTATATATTATGAAGGTTGGTGTTGATAAGTTAAAGCGATAAAGGTATGTGTGTTATAGTTGTTAGGGGTAATGGGTTATAAGGGTTCATAATGATAAGGATTATAGGATTTGGGGATGATTGAGGTTAGTTTTAATGTGGATTAAGGTTGGTAGTGATAGGTCAAAGGGGTGAAGGGTATATATGTTATATGTGTTAAGGATAAGGGGTTATAACAATTAAGAGAGATAAAAGTTATATGCTTTATGGGTGATAAGGGTTAGGGTTAATATAGGTTGAAAATTGTAGTGGTTAAAATGTATAGAGTTTATGGGTTACGAATTATATGTTATAGGGATTACATGATATATGAGTTTTATGGATTATGGGTTAGGGGTTATGGAGGTAAGGGATATATAGGTTAGGGGTTATACAAGTTTAGGGTCTTAAGGATTATGTAAGTTTTGGGTTTAGGGGTTATGGTTTATAGGTTAGTTGTTAACAGAGATATAGCTTAGGGGTTACCACAACTAGGATTTATATGAGTCATGGGTGACAGGAGTTAGAAGGGTAATAAATTATAAAGGTTAGGGTGATAGGTTATAGGGGTCAATAATATATGAATTATGGGGATTAGGGGTGATAAGGTTATCAAGGTAAGGAATTATGAGGGTTAAGGGTGATAGGTTGTTGGGCTGAATATTGTTACACTCATTATGGGGTTATATTTGTTAGGGTTTACAATTGTTGGGGTAAGGGGTTATACGAGTTAGTCATCCTATCTGTTAGGTGTAGAGTTTATAAAGTTTGAGGGTTATAGAGTTTAAGGGTTATACGTGTTAAGAGTCGTAGGGTTTAAGGATTAGGATATAAGAGTTCAAGGTTATATTAGGAATGATAAGTGTTTGGGGGTAGTGGTTGAGGGTTATAATGTTTATGGATTGACTTTTATAGGTGTTATAAGTTTTAGGGATTAGGATTTGTAATGGTTATGTCTTATATTACGGGTTATAATGTACCGTGGAAGTGGTTATTTTTGTTGGGATTCATATGGGTTAGGAATGAGATGGGTTATAGGGTTATGGATCATAGGGTATAGGAATCCACTGTTATTTTAGTTAGATGCAATAGAAGGTGTAAGGATTAGAGATTATATGTCTTTATAGATACCAAGGGTTCTATTAGATGTTAATGGGATATGGGTTATTGAGATTATAGATGGTAGGGGATAGGGAGTTTATATTAGGGTTTATAAGCTTAAGAGGGTTATAAATGTTAAGGGTTATATGTTAACAATTACAAGGGTTTGGTTTATATGAGTCTTAGCAGAAAAATATTTGAACATGTACAATTTCTAGTTTTAAGGTTGTTTTACATTAATGTTATGTAACTATTAAGGTGGATTATAAGGTACATGTATGTTCTATGTATGAAGGTAAGGAATATTAGATCTCAGTTTGCTTGTATAGAGTGTTAACAATGAGAGGTCTTATGCTAGACAACTTTAAAATCCATGTGTAGACTTAGTCAAACACCAAACTTTGGGTATACTAGGAAGATTTAACTAGGATTTATATCCACCACCTATTATTTGTATAATTGTGTCTTGGTTCCTAACAATGTTAAAAAAAATTGTTCAATTTGAACATTTTTTCCTATATTGAAAAGTTTTTGCATGTGGTTTTGGAGAGGAACTTGTCAACTAACTTGGAGTAAATTGTCAACCCATAAATTTTAAATACAAAATGACATCAAGCGTCTTCTTCTTGCCACCAAAATCATGGGCCAAAGTCCCATGCTTTTTGTAACAACCCTAGTATAATATATGCTTAGGGATTATTAAGTAAAATTAATTAGGTAATTAATTGTCCTAACATGGTTTTAATTAAACAAAGATTGGCATAATAATATTAATTAAATATTAATTAATTAATTAATTGTTATAACTTTTGATTAATTAATT
>ML778338.1:397052-419029 GCA_009831015.1 Picea engelmannii
TCATGTATTTTCCAAGATCATATATAACTTGTTTGACGTTGTTGTCAAAGTCGTTTGGGAGAGATAGCGGTAGAACATACTGTAACAACAAAATGAATCGTTATTTGTTTCGACCAAAGTAGACAAGCAAAAATATAAAAAAATAAAAGATATATAAAGCCAATATATATAAATATGAATACCAAAATTATTACCTTAACGAAGGTATGCCAATCATGTGTTTTTACCCCACAAAATTCACCTTTCTTCGTTAAGATATTTTTTATGTTTGAAGCAAAACTCGTGGGAAATTTAATTCTTTGAATGACCTCTTTTACATAATTGCTTTGTTGCTCTATTAATAACCATGGAAGGTTATTTCAGTCTAGTACTCCATCTGATCTATTTGAATATCATATCATACTTTACATTGCATGATTGGCTTCCTGAATCTCAATACAAATTTTGACAATTTTGTCTTTGTCCCTCCTACCATCTATGATTCGTCATAACATTTTAGCCACTGTTATAACCCTAATTTGCACCAAACATACTTACCTGACATCAGGACATTTCATATAACTTCTTTTCCAAGCTAGTACTGAACAACTCTTCTTAAAAACACCCTTTTTAAAGGCCCACGCAGCCTGCTCCACTACAGCCTGCATGTACACTCTATCTGACCCACTATAGCCTCCGTGTACCTACAAAAGAACGAAAAATGGAAAGGTGCTAACAGAGCACACAATTTTGTGTAAGTTAACTAAACCTTTCAACCATTCATGGCCAGTCATTCAACTAAATACCTAGCTCCTTATAGCCTATAAAAGAAGGGGTATGGGTCCCATTCTAAGAGAGGAAAAACATAGTAAAGAAACTCTACCCGAATTCATATCCCCCTTTGCCTAAGATTCTGCAACCATTTTGTGATTTCAACGAAGAAGAGAAGCAAGTGTGTTAGCAGTTGGTTCATAGTAAAAGAGGAGCCCAGGACCATATTTGTGGAGCAACGGCCAACTTCATCATTGTAAGTTGCTTTAGTGAAGTTAATAATAAAGAAGTACTTTTCCCATTCCACCATATGAGATTTTCATTGTTTATCCCATACATGTTGATTAAATCTCTAACCCATTAATATGTAGATCAAATGTATGTGGAGTTCTTTGTTTGTCTTTTGTGAATGCAGGTCATCCTTGGGAGGAGAGTTGTAGTCAAAGAGCGACCAAGCGTGAAGAGGGATGGATATCAAACATCGGAAATAAGGTATGTTCACTTGATCTTCTTAACTGTGTATTTTCTTAAGAATAATGGGGATTAGGTCTAGGATGATGGTAAAAAGTAGGAATCTTTAGGTCTTTTTTGCATGCATGATAAAACCCTAAGTGCTAGTCCATAGGGGGATTTCCCACTCACAATAGAATTGGCGACTGTACTGGGGACTCTCTAGGGTTCTTTGGGTATTTTGAAATTGGTTTTACTGCCTTTTTTGAGTTTCTGCAAGAGTCTGAGTGTTCAAAGATTCTGGTTCTCAATACCAGTACTCCCTTCCTTGCTTACCAGACTGTTTCTTTTTCTATTTTTGAAAAACTCAGATTCATACGTGCCCTGTAGAAGGGAAACACACATGTGCACGTGCCCTACCTTTAGTCAGCCCGCGTATGTACGCATGCTGCTAAAGTGTTGGTTGTGTGTCTAAAAATACAAAAAATCCTTCTCAGGAAGAGGCAGTCATCCTCTCCCCTGTCAGAAGTGATCCTTCTTAGGGGTCTTCTGGATCCTTTCCTAGTCTCTGTGTGCAGTCGCTAGTTTGGTAGACCTTAGGTTAGATTTGTTTTGATAAATTTTTCTTTCCTCTTCTTTGTCAAAGTAATTTTTTTCACCTTTAAGGGGTTCTGGTTTTCAATACCAGTACTCCTTGCCTGAGCTTAGTTGTTTGTCTTTGTTTTTTTAGGAGAAACAAAGGCACACATGACTTGTAGTGGGCCTGAACGTGTGCATACATCCCCTGCCCTTGGACAACTCACATGCATAAGCTGGCTGTTGAAGTGGCAATCACGTGTCTGTCTAGAAATGTTTTTGAAGAGGCAGTCATCCTCTTTCCTATCAAGAGTTATTTTTTCAAGGATTTTCTTGTCTAATTATAGTATCTGTCATAGCAGTTTTAGCCTAGTTTAGACTCCAACATAGATTTCTTTTTCGTTAAAATATTTCTTCTATTTCTTAGCTTTTTTAACTTATTTTTAGCTTGTTAGTTCACTTTCTTTCTTGGAATTTGCCTTGCATTGTTATTTGAAAAAGAAAAAGAAATTAGCATAGTGTTGTGTTTTCTTCTCATCTTAAAAGCATTTCAAAAGAAAAATAAGAATGATAATCCTTCTTTGCTAGTGTTCTTATCATTTCTTTTTTCTGCAAGAGTCTTAACAACATCAGTTTCACTACCGTGCCCTTTTGAGTAAATCAAGCTAGTAAAAGGAATGTTAATTAAAATTTACTAGACTTTATGTTTGTAGGGTCCATCAGCTAGATTAGTATAGAGCCTTGATTTAGGTTGGAGAGGAAACTCTTCAAGGCTATAAAACAAACATACGAGTCTGTGCTAAGGAGTGTAGAAGTCCAGTAACATGGAAATTATCTGGGACCCCCCTCTAACACAGGGGCTAAACACGAGGTCACATGCAGAAAGGTAGAGGAGATAACCCCTCCAAAGCTGGACCAAGCATAGTGGGGAACGCATATAGAGGACTTGTCTTGGGATTTTATTGATCTCATTTGCCACAGAGCTTCATGGGTCTTGAATCCGTTTGAGATCCTCAGTCGTCTTCTGGAACACTTGCTTTCGATACCCTTGATAGGTTTCAGGCTTCATACCCTGCTCATTGCGGTCCATCCGACTGTCGACTGTACCCTCCTGGTGATTGTTCACAAGCTGGAAAACTAGTTGCCTTTATTTTAGGGACTTACACAGGTGACCACGGAGGTATACCATAGTACCTAGGGTATACATCGGGCCATGATTTGCAGAGTATACCCGGAGGGTGCTTCCATATTCGAGTTACACTTACACCGGTAAGTTGCTCTAGTGTTGGTTGGTGTAACTGTTCTTCTAACTAGTTAGTCATTTGCTTGATTTGCCTTTAGGAACTTTTAGTGTATGCTCTATGCTCCCTAGTTTTCCATAGTGAGTTAGTCAGTCATGTATTTGGGTCTCTAACCTAGGGTGGTAGACCACCCACTCCACTAGTTGAGAGGGCTTTTCAGTCTTCCTCTTAGAAATGTGGAGCCACCTCTTTATAGTCATTGTTTTGATAACATTGGTTCTTCAAAGTCAGTGTGTGAGACTTTTACAGATTTGAATGATCCCACAAGGGGAGAACCTCTGCATAATATCTTCATGGCTAAATTTATTGACAATACCAACCAAGGAAACCCTTCGTAAGGGGATTCTTGTGCTTTTCCTTTCTTCAGAAACATTGGTGTCCCTTTGATGGCCACTTTGTACATTCCTGGATTGAATGTGGGACTATCGGTTTGGTTGGGTGCCATTCCAAATGTCCTGAATGCTCTTGATGCTTCTCATTTGAGCATATTATGTCATGGGAACCATGTTGATGTTCCTTCTTCAACAAAGTCTTCTCCTCCTCCTTCTCTCTCCCCTGGTGAAAGTACAGTTACTAGTAACTAGAAGCCTAAACGAAGTAGAAAGAGGAAGAATAGGAAGAAGAAATCACTAACCTCTACGAGTCATGTTGGAGATAGGTCCTCAACCTCCACAAGTCATGTTGAATACTAGCACCTAGCCTCTACAAGTCATGTTGGGGGAAAAAACCCAGCCCCTACCAGTCATGCTAGGGGAAAATTCTAGTCCTTTATAGTCATACTAGCAATAGGTCTGTAGCCTCTACGAGTCATGTTATCGACCCATCACCAACCTCTGCAAGTCATGTTGGATATGTGAAACCAACCACTGCCAGTCATGCTAGGGGAATTGATTCTATTCATAAACCTAGACGGATAGGACGTAAGCCTAAGTTCCCTTGAAAGCTTTGCAAGGGAGATCACCTTACTCATTTGTGCCCTGGAATTCTAGAGGTACACAAATTGTTGTCCCTGTCTGCAAGCTCTTCTTCTTCTAAGTCTTTTGAGGTTTCCTCGTAGTATACTCAACCATTGGTTGAGAAAGTGGTCATGTTGATGCAGTCATCGACTGATACCACTCCTCTTTTTAGGGGTGAGGTGACTTTAGACCTTGTAGTCTCTCAGCCTATGCAGTCATTGGTTGAGAAAGTGGTCATGCCGATGCAGTCATTTGTTGATCCCACTCCTCTTTTGAGGGGTGAGGTGCTTTTAGACCTTGTAGTCTCTCAGCCTATGCAGTCATTGGTTGAGAAATTGGTCATGCCGATGCAGTCATCGGCTGATCCCACTCCTCTTTTGAGGGGTGAGGTGCCTTTAGACCATGTAGTATTGCAACCTATGCATTCATTAGTTGAGAAAGTGGTTACACCGTCACGATCTTCGGTTGATCCGACTCTTTTCTTGGAGAGTGTCGAGTCTACCAAAGTGGTCACACCATTGTAATCTTCATATGATCCCACTCTTCTCTTAGAGAGTGTCGAGTCTACCAAAGTGGTCGCATCATTGCAATCTTTGGCTGATCCCACTCTTCTCTTGAAGAGTGTCGAGTCTACCAAAGTGGTCATGCCGATGCCATCTTCGGCTGATCTCACTCCTCTCTTGGGGAGTGAAGTGTCTACCGACTATGTTTTCATCATTTCTAGTTTCGTACTTTCATAACAAAGGGGCATTCTGCTTGCTCCGAGCACACCCCCTCCAATCCCTAGGATGGTTTCCTTTGATTGGAATGATCTTGTTGAGCCTCATGTTCCTTCTTCTACACCTTTTCAAATAAAGTTTGAAGTTAATTCAACAAACATTTATCGATGTATTGTGTATGAAGGAGCCTTTGCAAGTATTTTATCCTCCTCGGTTTGGAAAGTCTTGGGATCTCCCAAGCTTGTGTCTACTTCGCATGAGTTGTTGGATTTTGATAGATGTCCTAGTGAATATTTGGGGGTTCTTCCTCAGTTACCTATATATTTAGGTGGGAAGATTGTCATTGTTGATGTTATAGTGGTGCAAAGCCCGTTAAATTTCAATATGCTTCTCGGGCATGATTATGTATATGCTATGAATGTTGTGGTGTCTACGCTTTTCCGGGTGATGCATTTCCCTCACAATGGAAGCATTGTCACTATCGACCAGCTAGCATCTGATAATCACCATCCTAATTCGACATTATTTCAGAATACCCCTTTATATGTTCCTAGAGTTTGTGTAGACTCCACCCCACCACGGGTTAATTATGTGACATCTTATCCTCGATGTTCAATTGCTTCTGAGTAGGAACCTGTGAAATCATGTTTTCCTTCTCGAGACTTACTCTTAGCAATTGATCCTTTGGTTTACCTAGTGGGTGCATGGGAGCCCTTGCTTCCCCCTCTTGGTCCAAGTAATCTTTAGTCTCCTTCTGAGTCTGATCTCGTTGTTTGTAGATCCTCAAGCCCTCATTCTTGTGATTCTTTGTTGATAGACTTCACCAGTCCTGGCTAGAGCCTCTATCGTCATATGGAATACGGTTAGTTTAATTCACCCTTTGGGACTATCAACCCTCTCTTGCATGATTTCTCGGATATTGAATTGCTTTCATATGAAGCTATCCTTAAAGCCATGACTACAATTTCTATACCGAGGGAGGACTTACACCATGGTTTGTGTTTTCTTCCCTTTTGGGAGACTTTCCAAGTTGAATATCGAAGAGTCTCTTGGTCTGGTCCTGGAAGTGGGCTCTACCTGAACTAGTTTCATACATGAGTCGTAGCCCCAATGGGTATTATTTTAATCCCTTTTCAGACCCTCTAAAAATGAAAAGATTGTCGAGCGATCTTGTTGCCCTTCATGCTTGTTAAACTAAAATTTGAAGGCACGTATGTCCGACAGTATTTTACCCCTTTTTTGGTCCAGATGGTCAAATGTACGAAGAAAGGTACACTCTAGGGACCTCGTTTCTCTAGAAGAGTATTCTCAAGTATAATTTTAACCCTTTTTCGGGCCTGAGGGACTAAATTTACAAAAACGGAACCCCCATGGAGTCCATATTTAAGCTCTTTTCAGACTCCCTAAAATTGAAAATATCATTGAGTGACCTTATTCTTTCACACTCATTAAAAAGGTCCAGAAGAACATTCCTGATGGAGTCCATAGTTAATCTTTTTTCAGACTCCTTAAAAATGAAAAAATTGTCGAGTGACCTTGTCTTTATCACACTCATTAAAATGGTTTTGAATAGATGTCTGGTCAGTGCTAGTTTACCCTTTTTTCGAGTCGACTATACTATCTTCAAAAAAGGTACCCCAACGGAGTCTCCTTTTACATTTTTTTAGACTCTCTAAATATGAAAAACCGCCAAGCTTACCTTCTCTGGGCTCGTTAAAGTTACATCGAAGGACATTACCATTGTGTGTTTTGTTAACCGCATTTGCATATCTGCATCTTTGGCCTAATGTCAGCTCCATGTTTCTCTCAACTAAACCATCTGAAGCATGCCTTATACGCAAGCCCTGTAGCACTTTGCCTCTGCGTCTTGACACCTTTGGCCCCTGGAGGATTTTTCCTGAGTGTCCTTTTCTTGCATATGTCCCTTTGCCCTGAGAATCCCTGTGTTCCATGTGCTTGGAACTAGTATGTTTGTGACACTCGATCCTCCTTTGTAACGTAGCATTATTTTATTCTTTTTCCAAAATTATTGAAAAAGACAAAAAAAAATCAAACATGCCCCAAAAAGAGAAAGGGAAAAGTATTTTCTTTTTATTGGTAGCACAATGAGTCGCCCTTGGACAAATCACATCCTTTCATTTGTTCGTGAAGCCGTGGGATTTAATATGACCTTAGGAAGCTATTCTCACTTTGTAGAGTTGTGTGCTCCTCCGTTTGGTTATTCTTCCAAACATATGGAGCGTTTGCGTTGCCTCCTGCATCATGAACTTGTGTCAATACCATGATGTCTAAGTCTCATCATTTGTCATGCTATTTTCCAAGGGAAGTGTTTACCAAGTCTAAGTCAGCCCCTCTGCAGTTTGTCTCTTTCCCTCATGCCCGACCATCCCGAAATTCCAATCAAGTCTTTGTTCAAAATCAATGAAGCCTCCAGTCTTATCATCAAGATCCTCTAGTCCATGATTGACGAGCCGTCGAAGACCTCTAGGTAGTGAATTTGTACACTCATATTACACTCCTACCCAAGTTTTGAAGATTTTAAAGTTGATGCTCAATCTCTGAAGACATCATCTCTAGACATCAGGCCTTATCAGCTTCTAGAAGATGGATACTATACATGTATATCTTTTTTATTTTGAGATGTAGATCTGCTATGTATTGCTCATGGATACACTTTATATAGTTATATGACATGGATCTACAATGTATTTGATTGGTAGCCATGATTTTATTTCATCCCAAGCATGGGTATGCCCTCCTTGGTGAGAAAATTTTTATTTTGCAGATGGCAACTCCTGAATTTTGGTTCCTGGGCTCATTGGTTTGGTATGTTGATAAAGATTGATAATGTATTTCGGCCATCAGATACTCTTTTGACCTCACACATTAGGGGGCATCTGCTATAACCCTAATTTTCACCAGACATACTTAATTAACATCAGGCCATTTCATATACCTTCTTTTCCAAGCCAGTACTGAACAACTCTTCTTAAAAACACCCTTTTTAAAGGCCCACGTGCCTTGCTCCACTACAACCTGCGTGTACACTCTAGTTGACCCACTATAGCCTGTGTGTACCTACAAAAGCATGAAAAATGGAAAGTTGTTGACGCAACACACAATTTTGGGTAAGTTAACTAAACCTTTTGACCATGCATGGCCAGTCATTCGACTAATTACCTAGCTCCTTCTAGCCTATAAAAGAAGGGCTATGGGTCCCATTCTAAGAGAGGAAAAACATAGTAAAGAAACTCTACCTAAATTTGTATTTCCCTTTGACCAAGATTCTGCAACCATTTTATGATTTCAATGAAGAAGAGAAGCAAGTGTGTTAGTAGTTGGTGCACAGTAAAAGAGGAGCCAAAGACCATATTCATGGAGCAGTGGTCGGCTTCATCATTGTAAGTTTCTTTAGTGAAGTTAATAATAAAGAAGTACTTTTCTCGTCCCACCATATGAGATTTTCATTGTTTATCGCATACATGCTGATTAAATCTCTAACCCATTAATCATAGATCAAATGCATGTGGAGTTATTTGTTTGTCTTTTGTGAATGCAGGTCAGCCTTGGGAGGAGAGTTCTAGTCAAAGAGCAACCAAGCATGAAGAGGGATCTATATCAAACGCTAGAAATAAGGTATGTTCACTTGATCTTCTTAATTGTTTATTTTCTTAAGAATAATGGGGATTAGGTCTCAGATGATGGTAAAAAGTAGGAATCTTTAGGTATTTTCTGTATGCATGATAAAACCCTAAGTGCTAGTTCGTAGGGGGATTTCCCACTCACAACAGTCACATTCTTCCTGATATGCATTGTATCAAACAAATGAGCTATTTTTAGATCCTCATAGTAGAGCAACCTCATGAATTGAGCAGGATAAGATTTCATTCCTCATGGAAGCCCATTATTAATACCTTCATGATTATTGTGGCCTTCATGAAGTATAAAAGAAATCACAAAAATAATTATCAAATATGGTAAAATAAATTCAATGATTAAAATAAACATTTAAAACATTACACGATCTACGATACATTATGAAATTCAGTACCTTGTTGATTTCTATTATATTCCAACCTCCATAGGTGAGGTATCATTCTTTGTGGTTTTAAACCAGTCTCTTCTTTCCCATTGAAAAGATGTTTTTCAGTAGTACGATACCTATGGTTCTTAGGAAGAAGGTTCCTATACTCATCAAACACCATCTTTCCTAAACTTTTTGAATGACAATACTTCATCTTAGGGCCACAAACTGGACATGCAAATTGACCCTTTGTTTGAAGACTTGCAACAAATGGATTAATGCCAATTATACGATGAGATTATTTAAAAAGTAAACATACACCATGATAACATTAAAATATTAAATAGTATTAAAGAGCAATATTAGAATTCTTATACATACCACAAAAATTTGTTAGTCCAAGGGCATCATGAATTATCCATAAAAGTATTACACGAAATTTAAATTTCTTCTCCCCGATTGGTTTACATATGTCATACATTGTGATGCCAACCCATAACTTTAGTAGCTCATCCATAAGAGGCTTGATATATACATTCATATCTTTAACCTGGTACTTACCTAATTGTTTGAAATTACACATAATTACTAAAGGAATGATATCATGTAATATATATAATTAAATAAATAAACAAAAGATATTATGCAAATATTAAAACAAATGAAAATGTTAAATTCAAACAATTAATGTAAACAAATACCTGGAACAATCATTGTCAACATTATGTGCTTCCTCTTTATTGACATCCAAGGAGGAATGTTATTGTTGATAACAAAAATAGGCCACACCGAGTAAATAGACCTAATCTCTTCGAATGGACTAACACCATCAGTTGTCAATGAAAGCCTAACATTACGAGGTTCATCTTTGAAATATGCCCATTTTTCCTCAATTTCCCTAAATGCAGAACCATCGGCAGGCATTCGAAGAACACCATCTTCACTTATGTTATGTGCTTGGTAATCCATAAATTGTGCTATGCTTTCACACCTGAAAAATCACTGCAAACGTGGAATTATGGGAATATGATGAAGAACCTTTCGAGGCACCCTTTTTGTTACTTGATCGGTTTGATATCTATTGATAAGACATTGCATACATTTGGTTTTTGAAGCATGTTGTCCATAATATATAATATGGTCATTAGGACATGCATCTATAGTTTGATAATCCATTCCAATGTCTTTCATAATGGCATGCAAACCTCGATATGTGTGAGGTAAAATATTTGACGATGGTAACAAAAATTCACCTAACAATCTACAACATAACAAACAACTAGATAATGTAAGAATATTAATCGTAAAAAATGCATTCTTATTTTATGCATTAATTAACACTAAAAACAAATATAAAAAAAACAACATTTATGTATAGTATGAGATGAAACATATTACATACCTTAGTATCTGTGTCATACAAGTGTTCAAAAAATTATTCATAACCTTTAAGTTCACCAACAACAATGTAGCGGAGAGAATATTTTCTCTTGATCCTTCATAAAGTCGTTTATTTGCCTTTTCTAATAGAGGTTCATCATAAATACCAACATTTTCCCCATCCTCATCCTGCTGCAAAAACATATCTTGGATCATTTTATTTGTCCCATCATCTTCTTCCATGGGATCATTAACTTGATTTGTCCCATCATCTTCTTTCATGGGATCATTAACTTGATTTGTCCCATCATCTTCTTCCATGAGATCCTCATTTGCTTGGTCATGATGATGTTCCTCAGCTTGTACAACATCATTTCTACTAATACTTGGTGCAATATTTTACAGAAAGTTAGAGGGAAACTCTAACTTTATAATTACAAACAATCATGCAAAATTAGTGTATACTATAACAAACATTCAAACAATATATATACATATATATAATTTTATATAAAATTGACAAAATAAAAAAAAAGATAATGAATATATAGCTAATTACCTTGGGACTATATTCATTCGATTCGCCATCAATGTGACCATATTTCCTACAATGTTTTGTAGTTGTTTCTATTAAAATTATTTCGGGAAGTCTGAGGCAACAATTTTTACAAGGGAAGTAACATCTACCATCACCCTTTTCACCCACTTTACTTTTTTCCCCACCTCTAACAACATTTTGTGACATTTTTCTGCACAAAAATATCCTTTCGGAACCGTCATTGTTATAGCAAGATTGTCGCAACATCTTTAAATTGACAAATATTTATAGGCCAATTTTAGGTCACTATCATCGCAATTGCGATGATAGTGACCTAATTTTATTTTATTTTCCACCTATTTATTTTAGGTCATTTTCAACAGTAAATTTTAATTAAATTATTATGGTCAAAGTTCGTCGCAAGAGTGAAGGACAATCTAAAGTTGTCGCTCTTGAGACGAACATTGACCATAGTAATTTAGTCAAACTGCAGGCATCGATATTGCGATGAATACGAGGTAGATTTAGAAAAAATGAACTTTTTCTCTTGCATTCTGCGACGAAATAATTCTTTCGTCGCAAGTGGTCGTCGCAAATTTTTCGATATGTAGTAGTGAGGGGATTGAATTAGAATTTTCACAAAACTTGTAGGACACTAGGACGAAGGTAAGGGGGTTTGAAATTAAAATGTGTGAATATGTATTAGCTACAATCATAGGGATTCTACAGGTAGGAGGAGGGTAGAATTCTCAGAAAACGTCACTTTCAGATGTCAAAGGACAACTTTCCATAGGAAAATGAGATGTCGATAAACAAAAGGAGAGGGTTTGACAAAGGGTATTTATCCTTTCCACAGTCAGTAATTTCCTACTTTGTACAAAAATATATCACCTATGAGGGTCATCACAAAATTATCTTCTTCTACCACCTCAATCCTTTGAACCATTTTCGGCATAAGAGGTTGGTGAATATTCCCTTCTTTCTTTGGATAAATTTGAAAGAAACGATGTAGTGCCAGAGACACTAACAGACCCATGGCCTATGTCTTGTACCATGGACAGATTAAAATCATAGTAGTGCATGATCTAGAATGAGAAGGGAGTACATGTGAAAATTTCATAGGACACCCAACCAAAGCTATGCCAGAGCAGTGAATGGGAGAATAAAGTCCACACGCTACTACATAAGAACTAGTAGGTGACGAAATAGAGTAGTTCATAGGGTATCCCTTGGGATATATAAAGAAATAATAGGAATCCACACCACCAATCTCACATGACATCATTGTGTAAATTATTGGAGGTTCCTCCCCGAAAAGGGAAACCTGGTCTAAGAGAAAACGACAAGCTAGGGGGATTCCTGATATTAAAATACCAAGGAAAATAAGAATGAATTCCTCTACAAAGGTAGAAGAAATAGTTCGAGAAGAAACTACACCTATAGTTACACAATAACCAATAGGTGAATAAATTGCACATGTTTTTACACAAGAAATAACAGGTGGATAAAATGCACACGTTGTTACACAAGAACCAATAGGTGAAGAAAGTGTACTTGGTGTTACATAAGAATCAATAGGTGAATAAATTGCACCTATTGTTACACAATAACCAAGAGGAGAGGAAACTCCACATTTTGTTACACAGGAACCAACAAGTGAAGGAATTGCACCTGTTGTTACACAAGAACTAGTAGGAGAGGAAACTCCACCTACTATTGCACAATAACTATTAGATGAAAAAATAGAGCTTGTTGATACACAGGAACTAGTAGGGGATGTAGCTTCTAGAAATGTGGACCGAGATAGACCTACCAAGAAGGATATTTCAAGAAAACCAACCAAGAAAAGGAGACCAGATTCATGTAACACCTATTTGATACCTTTGTGTGTTGCAATTTTCAAACAGAATCTTGAATTAAATAAGGTCAATTAGAGGTTAAGAAATAAAATTAGGAATTTAAAAGATAAATAACTAGTTCTTCAAGCATGGGAAGGCTTAGACTTCCTTTCCAAAAAAATTTAGAATTACACTAAGCCACCTTCTCCTCACAAGAAATCACTAGTTGAGTTGTCCTGTAGGCCAAAAACATCCACCATTACCCCAAGAATAAGTTGCATGGATGATAAAAATGAAATAGAGAGTGCCCTTAATAAGGACATGGGGAATAAAAAAGATGAAATTAGTCTTCAATGCAAATTTTGGCCCCACAATATTTATTTGAAAGGGACATAGAGGTCACATACATTGATTATGAAATGAAAATAAATGAAATTAATACCCCTTTTCCAAATAGTATTGCAATACAAACAATCTCTTACCATGATTTCTATATGAGAGATCAACTTTCCAAGTGGAAATGTTTAGCTAAGGATTATGAGGGGGGAACAATACATTTATAATAATGTCTATAGGCCATATATAACCTAAGGTAGAGATGGGATAAACAACTAAAAATCCATTGATCCAAGGGGGAGTAATGGAAAAATGACACAGAAAAGTCCTCCATATTACAAGCCTAAGTAAAGACTCTCAAAGAAGAAAAATAACAGATGAGGTCTCTTGTAGAGTCCATTATTAGTTGGAGGGTACCCTCCCCTTTCTACTCTATGTTCTTAAATGAAAGACATCTACTATTTCAATACAAGGTAATAGTTGCAGGTAAACCTCATAAGGTAACATTGGAAGAAACAATTTTGAAAGTGTATCATGAAAGAAAAAATGAAGGGAAAAGCTTGTTATGTGAACTATATCAACATAATATTCTCCTCGATTATGATGCATAATGGAAACCAACCACCTTTTTTGGAGACACACAACTGTGATATTTTACATCATTATTGAATAACAATATACATTGTAATATTGGTCTATTTGGCGCTCAAAATAATTATGGTTTCAAACTCTAAGTGAGAGTATAATTTCATAGACCCAAGACCATTTTGATGTCACATTATGCCTAGGTTCACTCTACTATTCATGCTAACTTCATTTATAACACCTGAAAAAAATCCATCTTCTACTACATGGAATGTATAGGGTTTTTGAAATAAGATGCTATAGAAGGTTACAATCATAGATGGGAGCAAGACACAAAAGAAAAGAGAAGGAGGGATTATTTTAGTTACCTTAATATTACAGTATAATTACAATGTGTAATAACGTATATTCAATGTATGAGGAAATGTAGGAATCAATGGGTTAGATTGAGATTCCACTATCCTATGATCTGGATTCCCGCACCTAAGTATTAGTTTGATTATGACTTGGAAGAGGGGGTGGAGTCTAGCTAGTGGAAAAAGATTGAGGTTAACATAGAGTATTACCCATCCAATAGTGAGGGACATCAATATTTAAGAATTATAAATATTCACTATAGTGATTCTCATGGGGACTCTGATTCATATTGATCAACTAGTTGAATGAGGGAATGCAACATATTTGGGTTGGGGGGAGATGATTGTTGCTTTAAATGCCATATTTTCCATACCTATATTTTTCCTTTTCGGTCATTGTTTCCTATCATTCCAACCACTTTAGATATTTTATTTGATTGTAATGATATATTTTATCGTTGGTATGTTTTCCTATAATTTATGTCATTTTAAGTGAATTATGATAGTGTTATTGAGAGGAATTAACCTTATATTCTCACTCACCAGTTCAAAAGCCACTGTGCCAAGTTGGCATGTACATGATGCTATTCATAGTTGTTATTACACTGTGGGTAATTGTTGTTGTTACACCACATGATCATTGTTGATATTAAACTGCATGATCATTGTTTCTATTACACCATAGACCACTATTGTTATTACACCACTAGTCACCATTGTTGTTACATTACCATTCTTGTTGTTTTCTATAACATTGTCTCACCATTGTTGTTACACGAGTATTTTATCAATGTTGCTACATTAGTACCAATGTTGTTTCTCAAATGACCCTACATCGTCAAAAGGAAAAATGTGTAGCTAGGATCTCTTCACAAGTTTGGTGGTTGTGATGACCAATGAATATTGCATACAGTATTCTTAGTCACCATTGTCACTAGTTGCAATAGATGACATGGATTCCTTGTAATGAATTGTAACCACATATTATTATAATTCAACTATTAGGACCGAATGCTTGCTTGATTCAATAAATTGGAACATATTGAGAATCCTAGATTCTCATGGTTATCCACGAATCCTTTTGCTAAGGATATATTTTTGGAAATGTATATGTATTCTACCTTACTCAGGAGAAAAAACAATGGTATATAGAATATTTTATGTTGTAATGTTGCTACATTGTAAACCGGTTCCTGTTTAATAAAGAAAGTTGTTTGATTTCCACACCTTTATTTCTTGGTGAATGAAGATCTAATCAAATAAGTTACTATTTTTTTTTCCTAGTGCCTCCTCTAAGGAAGTAGGGTCCCCTCCTTAGCTAAGTAGTTTTGAATCTTAGAAGTATTTAGTTGTTTTATGATTAATTTCCATCTTTCAATTTTGTGTGCAATTATAATTATTTTTATACTGTTGTAGCTTCATACAATTGAGAATTCTATTCCATCATTTCATTACTTCACTTTCACATATAACATATTACCATTTTTTTTAAACAATTAATTAATTGTTGATAAAATTCAATGTAGGGGAATGCTCAGTTGTAATTGGTGTTGATTGCATTAAATATTGTCATAGTTTAGGATAGGAATCTAAACTACTTTATTCTGTCATGATTTGTCTTGAGTCCAGTGATCACATAATTACAATGTTAGATTTTGATAAATATAGATTGGTGAGGTCACATTATAGATCTTTTCCTTTCCCTACAAGAGTGATTTATAACTATAGCCATTTTGAACAACAACTAGTTTATTTCAATTCATGCAATTATAGTTAAATTAATTTCATTTCATTAGTATATTAATTATCTCCTTTTTGCAAGAAATTTCATTTCATAGAATTTCCATTTATTTATGGTTAATTAGTCTGCAAGTGATATTCTTTCCTTTATAGTTGAATTAAGTTATTTCCTTTTGTAACTGGGTTGATTTCTTGCAAGTTTATCATTTCAACATTTAGTTATGGTGACCTTTTTAAAAAAATATTCTAAGACTTCTTCTCTGTAATCATCATTATCGTTCCTACAACTACAACACAAACTCAAACCATCATTTGAACAAGATTCTCTCGTACATACAATACATGATAGTTCACAAGTACCCAACAAACCTCGAGTTGACAAGTAATGCACTGTCTTTCTAAATATGTAATCTCATGGGAATCTCATGATGATTCCTCTTAATGATAAATAACTATATTTCAAGAGGAAATTTGGGGGGGAGAAGCCTAACTAAATGAAATCCACGAGCAATGAAACATTGAGATAGGGGGTCTTTTTAGGGAACAACACGTGCCATTACTAATACCAAGGAGACCTTGGGAAATTATCTAAATGGATTTATTTAGAGGTTTTTCAATGTCTATGAGAGACCATAACTCCATGTTTATGGTAGTGGAAAGGCTTATAAATATGTGCGATCTTATTGCATTAAAACGATGTTATAGGCAATGAATAATCGGAGCTGTTATTTTTTAATGTTTTAATACATCTTGGTTTTCCTAGTTCAATAATGTATGATTGAGACTGTATAGGAATCTTTAGACAAAAATGTGGGAAAGGATGGATATAAATATCAAGAATTCAATTCTTTTCATCCTCTAACTAACTAGAAGACTAAAGATGTGAATATAACTTTGGTCCAATTGTTGAGAGGATATAGTAGTGAACACCCAATGACATGGGATGAACAAGTGTTGTAATATATTGTCATTGATGTCAAAGGATTGATGTCAAAGGGTTAATGTCAAGTATTGTCATTGTAATACCCCTAGGATGAACCCCAACTGTAAATGTAAATACAAATGAACTTAGGTTGGTGAGTTGGGATGCAAAAAGGAAATTATATATGTGATGTAAACATAAATGTATTCACATGCAAATATTAATGAAAAACACATCATCATGGCAGGACAACCATGTAAAAGAGTATGGGGGACTAAACTCCACTAGTTAGGGAAAGGGGGATAAACGTTAAGGATAAGGGGATAAGGTAGGGAGCTTAAGCCAAAAAGGAATATTATATTAATATTCCTTAAAGTACAAAGTATGGATAAATTTTATCCTAAGTTCTAAGGATGGGGACAAGTGGGCCAAAGTAAGTCACAACATGACAAGTGTCAAGTTGGAGACATGCATACATATAGTTTGGACTTATATCATTTTCCCATGAATTCCTCCATTTCTTTCACTCATGGATTTCAATTGTCCTCCATAATTTTTTGTTACTATCATTGTGCTTGTACTGTACCCGAAACAATACCATACCTATACTATACTTGTACCTATACTTGTACATGTGCCTGATTATATTAGGAGTTGGAATGAATAAATAGGGTTGTCAGGACCGTGGGATATTGAAGAGGTGGGTTTTCAAGCCCATGGGAAATTCCCTCCAAGTGAGAGAATTGTTGGGAATTGATCTCTCGAAGGTGCCATACTGCAGCTACCAGGATCTGATACATTTTGTCTAGCTTATTGCTAAGGCCCTAGAAAGGAAATGGGGAAGTCGAGGGACTATTGAGAAGAGAACAGGCACATTTCATGGGGTGGAACAGGCATGTGGGGAATGAGGGACTATCATCTGTTAGTTTGATTTGGAACCTGTGACAGAGTTTTTCCTGTTGTCTGAGATACATCAACTTGGTTAGTAAATCCTTTACCGAGGTGGATTTTAGTCCCATCTCAGGGGTGACCCACTGCTGAGAGTTTTGAGCAGTGTGGTCTAAGTTTGGGAGGAACATGAAAGGTCTACACATAGTTGGTAATATTTTTACCAAGATAAGTGTAAATTATGTGTTAAATGACATGATGCATTATTATTTATGGATTTATTTTCATGGGTTTTTCCTATGTGTGTTGCATGTTTATTTTTATTATTATTCTGTATGAATCTGTGCATTTGAAAAGTTTCTATATGTTTTACTTTTGTATACAGTTCGAAATTTTTTCATGTGGCATAGCCTAACAATCAAATGTTGGGGATGCTACAATATGGTATCAGAGCTCCAATTTTCAACACCGATCCTAGATGGGCTAAGAAATTTGAAATTGAAGTGAAATTTCACAGAGAATTTATTTCAAAGTGGAAACATTTCAAGTTACAGTGCATCCATGGTAAAAACCAGAAGTAATTGTGTGGAATTAGGAAAAATCCCCAATTTTTGTTGTTAAATTCATGGGAAATTTGAGAAATGTTTCCAAGTGGAGGTGTAGCGGTTCGAGAAAGAAAGCAGAGGCCAAGGATTTGACCCTGTAGTGGATAGATCAAAGGTCAAGGCATTGAAATATTGAGAAATCCTTCATTAGAGGGAAGTGGAGGATATCATATCCTAGCAGTTGGATCTGAGCGTGGGAGAATGAGGGCCATCAATCAAGGTTCTCGGGTCGTAAGTCTTGGCCAAATAAGAGTGGATCTCATCCATATATCCCATCGTGGAATATGAGATATAGATTTCACAGTTAAGAGATTTGTCACTTCGGGAGATTTTTGTCCTTGTGTTAGTAGGAGGAGAAATCCCTGAATCCCGAAGTCCTGAAACAGATCTCAGTCGTATATCTCAGAGTGAAGCGGGGGCCATTGATTGGTATCCCTTCAATGTTCATCTATCTAATATATTTCATAGGTAGTCGTTGGAAAGTGGTCAAAGCCTCGAAGCTCCAAAGTATCGGAGTTAATCCCCACCATTGATCAACCAGGAAGTGTCAGCTGTTGATTATTTCCCTTCACAATTTCAACAATATGGCTATTCGGGGGTGTGGTGGTGATATGGAGAAAGGAACCCTGAATCCCAGAGTCCTAGAGTTCCTCTTAGCTGTATATCTTGGAAGGAAGCATGGATTGTCAATCCCTAAACTCTTCAGGAGTTCACCAGTTCGACGTTCAGGAAATTTGGAGTGTGTTGCGGGTAAATTTTCTCAAGCTCGAAGTTCCGGAGTGTTAGAGTAACGAAGCTCCAGATAGTGTCAATTTGAGAGTTCACTATTTCAACATTCAGTAAATTTGGAGTGTGTTTCAAGTAAATCTTCTGAAGCCTGAAGTTCTATAGTGCTAGAGTAGCGAATCTCTGGATAACATCCATTCGGGAGTTCGCCAGTTCGACATTCGAGAAATTTGGAGTGTGTTGTGGGTAAATCTTCTGAAGCATGAATTTCCAGAGTGTTGGAGTAACAAAGCTACTAATATTGTCCATTCGAGAGTTCTCCATTTTGGGATTTATCCAACTCACCATTTTGGGAGATTTGCATGTTGGAGACATGGAAACTTCCAAACCTCGGAGTCCTAAATTTGATCTCAGTCATAGATCAAGGAGCAGAGTGTGGACCGTTGATCCTTGGACTCTTTGAGAGTTTCCTAGTTTAGAAATCCATGAGATTTTCTTGCTGGATTCGTGGAAACTCTCGAATATCAAAGTCCTTGAGTCCCGGATTTTATCTCAGTCATAGATCAAGGAGAAAAGTGTGGACCATTGATCCCTAAAATCTTCTAGAGTTTTCCATTTCGACAGTCTTAGAGATTTTTGTGTTGGAGCTGTGGAAACTCTCGAATCCTGGAGTCCTGAAGTGAATCTACATCATATATCATGGAGGAGGGAAGATAATCCCTGCCACCTATCATATCTGGCCGTAAGATTTTGGATAGAGGAAGGATAGAGAGAATACCTACACCAACTGGTTAAAGTTACTTTATGACCGAACTCAGTCGGTAACCACTCTGGGAGATTAGAGTGTTGAAAAGGCAAATTTTCATGTAGCACTGAATTCCTAGAGCTCTGGATAGAGATTTTTAGTTAAGCGCTTGGTTCTATCCCACAGTCACGTGAGATTTGCATCGAAGAGAAGGGTTTAGAGCCCGTGATTTTGATTCTAGGTGAAAGGGGATTAGAGTAAAGAACCCACAAGTTTTTTTAGGCCTTCATAAATAAATAAAAAGATCTTGTGTAAATTATGAGAGGATCCAACACAGGTCCAAGAGCTAATTCAGCTCTAGAAGAAGATCATAAGCACAAGGATTTCCCTCACAGAAAGGACAAAGTGAAGATCATGAACAACATCCAAGAGGCTATAACAGTAGAAGACATGGGAAGAATTAATGGACAACTTTCAGATAACCATAACTTTCTACTCAAGAATGATAATCGATCATGGAAGTAAGAGTTGTAAAGGTCTTGGATAGTAGAATATAATTATTCACACATAAAATTGATCTGGGCATCCAATTTTTAATGAAATCAGAAGAAAGAATTATGATGCACTATTGAATCAGAATTGTACATAATTTCATGAATTTGTTAAATCAATTAGCCTAACAAGTTTTGTTGGTTGCACATTTTGTATATTTAACAACAATTAGAACAGAACAAGATCAACACATAGTTTAGAATCATGGAAGATACATAGGGGTGTTACAACTAGGAAGATGAGATCAGAGGTATGTATGTAAATATGGGTAATGAAGGTACACACTCAAATGGACATGGATAAGGAAAGGAAGAAATCGTGAACTTGGTAGAGACCATTAAAAGTTTGCAAAAAGATGTCCAAATTTATAAAGCTGATAATGAGAGGCTAATGAAATCCAAGGAGCAACAGGAAGACTTCAACATAAATTTAATGTAGATATTGGACAGAATAGAAAATAATATGGATAAGGAGAATGACTCAAGAAAATCCAGAAGTCACAAGTCTCATGATGAGAGGAGAAGAGAAATAAGTGTTGGCAGACATCACCATCACTCCCCAAGGCATTACCCTAGGAGAGAACACAATAGTTCAAGTCCATCCCCTATCAGGAAACATAAGAGGAGATCTAGGGTGGATGAGTGTTATCACTGAAATTTTGTCTGCACATGGCGACAAGAACTCCGCATCATCAAAACAACAATGAAGTCATTCATGGCACTGAATTAGTTTCACAGCATTCCAGAAGGGTCAAAAACTATACAAAGTAACCAAAAATTGAAAGGCGCTTTACAGCAGTTTAATGCGCGCACGCATGCGCAGGTCAAAAATGTGTTTTCCACGCATGCACGCTCGACGTGCGGCTGTCAACACAAAAACCCGTGCATCTGCTAAAACGACACATTAATTGAATAGGTAGGCCTCCCAACTGCTTACGGACCGGCTCCCAAGTTGATTTGACTCTCAAATCAGAGTCGGATCCGCAAAATTGGCGGGTTAATGACCTAAGTAAACCCTAAAAGGGTCCCTGTTCACACTTTGAGAAGGTTACGTGACCGCTCGAGGAGTTGCTATAAAAAGTTGTAAGGATACACTGTTTTGGCAAGGAATTCTAAGCATTGTTATGTTGTTCAGATGGTTTAAGGGCTCATCCTTTAACAACAACCCATTAGTTGCATCACCGAGAGTTCTTTCACTACTATGTTAAGTTCTTCTCATTTGTAAGGAAAGAAAACTGTGTGAGGGCCCCAAAGAGCCTTCCGTTGGAGGGAGAAGGAACCTCTAGTCTCTTCCTTCAGTGTGCTCCGGTTTCATCAATACACCTGCTTGAAACCATTGGTGACACCTGTGTTTTGTGTTTGATATTTGTTGTTTCTTTTCACAGTTTTATTTGTTTTCAGTTGATAGTAGATTGTAGTTTGTTTTGTTTCTCTAACCCTATGCTCCATAGTTGTTCTTCCCTGATAAACCCAACAGGGTATGCAAGCGCTCTCTATTTGCTCACCTGGTGACCATTTGAATGCAAACAGACTGGCGACTCCGCTGGGGAGTTAGGTATCAAATCCTCCCTCATTTGGGTTTTATTTGCTTTCCTTTTGGTTTTATTAACTTGCAGGGACACAAACCGGCCTCTGCCGACCTGCTAACCAGTCGATTCATAGGAGAATCGAGAGAAATCCATCCGGAGTTTCTTTCTCGGTAACTTATCACAAGCGCGTGGGTATTCCACCCCACAGACGCGCGCATGTGCCTTGGTTCTTGATACGGTGCGCGCGCAGGCGCCACACGCGCCTCTGTCTATACTAAAAGCCGTGCATTTGAACTAAATTTTTCATTGTAAGGTTTTTGATGTGGGGAAATTCATTTTCCTTCTCAAGAATGATGTTATGCATGCTCTAAATACTGCACCACTTAGACCCCTCAACTTATAAAGGGGATAGTCAAACAAACATAGGCACTTAGGTGGATAAAAATCATTTTTCCCTTATTT
>ML778338.1:423277-479783 GCA_009831015.1 Picea engelmannii
ATCAATGAAGGGGCATCTACATGCATCATGTCCAAAACAGTATGGCAGAAACTTGGTTCTCCGGAACTAACACCATCCGCCATCACATTACGAGCTTATGACGGACGACCATCATCTCCTGAAGGGCTCCTTCAAAATGTCCCTATTGAACTTGGAGGCAAAACCATTCTCATTGATATCGAAGTTATGGACGTCACACTCGATTACAATATCTTGTTCGGACGTAGCTACATGTACGCTATGAAGGCAGTGGCATCTTCCGTCTTTCGAACAATCATGTTTCCCCACAATGGAAAGATTGTAACCATCGACCAAGTCTCACATTATGAGCCCAACTCCTCTGCCAATGTCGATAACATTCTTCCCCTCGTCCACACCAACCAAGATGTATATCCACTCGTAGAGATGGGTCCTGGAATTTTCAAAGATCCATCCTTATTAGGGACATATCATGGAGCACCTCCACTCCTTCCCCCTAATCAAGTATGCGTCATTACATCTAAAAAAACTCACACGGGGGATACCCATCCTCCTCAGGAGGCTTCAGCCAGTCCTGACGTCTCACCAGTCGCAGCACCACTCCCATAGGAGCCTCCTGTGAATTTGTCAACCCCTGCAGTCCATGAATCCACACCCCCTCAGGGACCTAATCCCATTTGGGAGACAGTTCCCCGACCCCTCACTCAAATTCCCTTCTTTTACCCACCACCCGGCGTAGAAGCTTTCCAGGTAGCCGCAACGCTCACACTACCCAATATGGTGTTAGCAATCCCAGTGTGGTATTTACATCCACCTGAAATGGTCCCCCGCCCACAGGCAGGCCTACCCATGGTGATTCCTGTCCTCACCCCCACCACCCCCACTACCCCCATACTCCCTACCCCCCCTGCCACAGCTGGAGGTAGGAGGAAGAAGAAGGAGCCCACCGCTCCCCGTCCCCCACGCATCGCACCACCTTGCGCACTATGTGAGAAAGAGGGACACCAAACCAACAACTGTCCATCCCTACCTGAATTACAGAATTTGATTCCCCCCAATCCCACCCCACCAACACCCGTCACTACTGCAAGTACCACTACCACCAACCCTTCCAGTAGTAAAGGGTTGAGGACTAAATTTGCGTGTGATATATGTTCATAATATGGCCATTACACTCACCATTGCCCAGCACTGCCACGTTTTCGGTAGACGTTAGCGGCTGTACGCCAGAACTTCTAGAACAACCCATGTCTCGCCACATCCTCTTCAAACATCACTGACATTCGTTATGTCACTACTTCAGTTAATGAACGTAGGAGGTGCCCTTGCTCTCTCTGTGATTCACTAGCCCATTTTACATACCAATGTCCTATGATCCTTGCCTACAGGCAACGTCAAGCAGCCCGGTGACACCAACCCACCAAGCCGATAATTGACACTACTTCACCACCTGAGGATCGTCATGTCATTTCTCTAGAGCCCGAGGCACTCCCAACGCCTCCATGGTTCTTAAATGACATCTCTGAGGAGTTACCCCGCAATCCTCCCAACTCTCCTGTTCATACAGAGACCCCCCACCCAACCACTACCGGTACCCCTCAGTACTTCAACATATGTCTTATGTCGAGTGAACCCTCACCTTCTGCTTGTACCCCTCCCCTTGCTGTTCCAGCAGGGGGCAATCACACTAGCACTGAGATCACTCATCACGACCCCTTATATTCTCGTTGTTTCCAAAACGACGAGGAAATACTGGAAGAACTACATAGCCCAGACTTTCCCTGGGACGCACTACATCATCGTGCACTCTTCCTCCCACAGGAAGCCCTCATGCCTCCTAATCAGAACCCCACATACGCGATCGAAACCAAATATTTTATCCCCTCTGGGAATATTGATTGGTTCAAGAATCCCATCCCTGCCCCTGACACTTTTGAAGAAGGTAATATGGCCAACATCTCCCCCACCATCAAAATCGACATTTCCATGAAAAGTGGTGTCGTCGAAGAAATCATTATTGGAGCTGCTTGCACTCCTCAGGAAATTGCTACATACAAAGCCCTCTTCCAAGAATACAGGGATATCTTCGCTTGGTCATACACGGAGATGCCGAGTCTCGATCCATCTATCGTCGAGCATCGCATCGACACATGGCCTGACATCACACCCGTTCGCTAGAAACAACGACCGCTACATCCATCCAAGGCCGCGGCTATCAAATACGAAATTGACAAATTACGTACAGTCGGGTTTATTTACCCCATCGCTTACACTTCATGGGTTTCCAACCCTGTACCCGTCGACAAGAAACAGGGCACTATCCACGTCTGCACAGACTTTCACGATCTCAATAACGCATGTCCCAAAGACAACTTTCCAACGCCCTTCATCGATCAAGTTATCGACGACTGTGCCGGCCACGAGGCTCTCTCCTTCATGGACGAATTCTCTGGCTATAACCAAATTCAAATCCACCCAGCCGATCAGTATAAAACTGCATTCATTAAATCGTGGGGTACTTTCGCATATCGTGTCATGCCTTTTGGCTTAAAGAATTCCGGCGCAACTTTCCAGCAGGCGATGACATACATATTTCACGACCTGGCTGAAATCATCCTCGCCTACTTAGACGACCTTACAGCTCGATCTAAGAAACGCACCCAACACCTCGATGATTTACGAATCATCTTTCAACGGTGCCGCCAGTACAACATCCGTTTGAATCCCCTCAAGTGTGTGTTCTGTGTCACCACAGGGTGCCTCCTTGGTTTTATCGTTTCACAAAGCGGTATCACCGTGGACCCCCTCAAAGTCAAAGCCATCACCGAAATTCCACCTCCTCGGAGTATACGACAACTTCAGAGTCTACAAGGCAAAGCCAACTTTCTTAGATGCTTTGTTCCTGATTACGCTATATGCGCACATGGTTTCCTTCGCTTACTACGTCAGGACATCCCTTTTCATTGGGACGACTATGCCCAACAGTCGTTTGATGATCTTAAAACAACACTTTCCAATGCACCTTTGATTAGTGCACCAGACTACAGTCGCGACTACATCCTCTACGTATCAGCATTAGCTGTATCAGTAGTCGGCGTCCTCGTCCAGCTCGGAGACGACAATCGTGAACACGTCATTTACTACATTAGTAAGAACCTCTCCGGGCCTCCCCTGAAATACAAACATGAAGAGAAACTTGCTCTTGTAGTTGTCCTTGCAGTTCAGAAACTGTGCCATTACATTCTGCTTCGCACCACCAAGGTCGTCGCCGATTCCAACCCTATGCAATATTTTCTCAGCCGTCGCCAAATTAACGGAAAATTTGCTCGATGGATCGTTATCCTTCAGGAGTACGACCTCGAGTTCTTGACACCAAAGCGTAAGAAGGCCCTCGTTCTCGCCGAACTTGTCACGGTCCTTCCCTCTAACACACCCAGTGCCCCCGTCAATACTGACTTTCCTGACGAACATCTCTTTTACATCACTTCGGATGATCCTTGGTATGGTGACCTTCTCGTCTACCTACGAACTCAAAAATTTGGTAATCACTTATCACGAGATGATCGTCGGCGCATTCTCCATCAGGCCCCCCGCTATCTCCTCATCGGTGACATCCTATATCGGCGAGGTGTCGACACCATTCTTCATCGCTGCCTGACTATTGACGAGGCTGACAAAGTCTTAAACGACTGCCACAGTGGCGCATGTGGGGGCCATCTTTCCGGTATCTCCACCGTGAAAAATATTATCCGGGCCGGTTACTTTTGGCCTACCCTGTTTCATGATTCCATTCATGCCGTGAAAAGATGTGAGCAATGTCAGCTCTATGCCAAAAAAGCTCGAGCTCCCCCTGCTCTTCTTCACCCGGTCATCACTGCAGGCCCCTTTTGTAAATGGGGCATTGACTTTATGACTTGTAATCCCCCCTCCAGCAATGGTCACAAATACATTGTGGTCGCCGTCAATTACTTCACCAAATGGGCCGAAGCTATGCCCACTTTCAACAACACCACTGACACTGCAGCACGTTTTTTCTTTAACCACGTCATATCACGTTTTGGCATACCACTCCAACTTGTTTCCGACCATGGGAAACACTTCGAGAATGAGATCTTTGTCAAACTCTCATCTCGGTTAGGCTTCTCTCACGAGTTTGCCTCACCGTATTACTCTCAGTCAAACGGACAAGTCGAGGCAGTAAACAAAGTCCTCAAGACCATGTTACAACGCACGATTAATAAACATAAAACCAATTGGCATCATATGTTATTTTCCGCGCTATGGGCTTACCGAACGGCAGTCAAGACCGCTACGGGTTTCACGCCATTTCATTTAGTCCATGGGGTCGAGGCAACTCTTCCCATCGAGTGTGAAATCCCCACTCTCTGCACCGCAATTGAGCTTTTACCTGACACTGCTCCAATGGAGCAGCGCTTGCTGAACTTGGAGTCACTGGATGAAGATCGTCAATCTTCATTACAGAACAACGAGGCAGCTAAAAAACGATCCAAAGCTACCTTTGATCGCCATGTCAACCTTCGTTCATTCTGAGAAGGCGACCTTGTTCTGGCCTATGATATCGCCCATGATACCTTTGGCCACGGCAAATTCGAATCACTTTGGCATGGCCCTTACATCATCCAACATTGCCTCACTAAAGGTGCATACATCCTGGCCTCCCCCGAAGGCCTCTCACCCAAGGAACCCGTCAATGGGTTATACCTCAAGAAATTTTATGCTTAGAAGTAGTCATGCTACTTTAGGTTACTTTTTCTTGTTTAGTGTTTTTAATCTTTTTTCCCTACCCTCTCGTCTAAACTATCCTTTGTGATATTGATATATGACTCCTCCACCATCTTACCACATTGGTTACGCCGACAGCGCCAGCCGTTGGACACAAAATCTCGCTTCAGCTACTTGGGCTCTCTACACCCCATCACATTAAATGCTACATACAAGCGGCATATGTTTGGGACCAGCAACCAACAACCAAGCCGAATACACTGCTGTCATTGGCCTCTTGACTGACACCCAGCACCATCATATTCGTCACCTTAGCATTTTTCTCGACTCCCAGCTAGTCGTTCTCCAGCTCAACAATGTGTACCATGTACGCGACCCGTGCCTCTTTCGCAAATACCTGCAGGTTAGATTATTATCTCGACATTTTGATTCCATTACATTTACACATATTCCAAGAAAATTGAATCAAACAATAGATGAAATAGCTAACATGGTGTTAGATTGGCATATATCACATCAAGCTACACATACATAAATAGCTCATACATCCTGTCACAACATATAGGAAAAATAGACATCATCATCATCAAAACAAAAACACATGTACACCAAATTTGGATCCCAAAAATATGTATACTCATATATATATGTCGGCCTCTCCGGCCATCCGAATGTTTACATACAAAAAAATATATCGGCCCACAGGCCCGTGCCGCATCTCGGTACAGAAAATCGGCTCACCAGCCTATATAATCAAAAATAGTACATACATACATCAGGGTGCCTCTATCGCACCCCCAGCTGCTCCTCCCTCAGGAGGAGGTGGTGGCCCACCCCTACCAGCCCCAGGCGGTGGGGGTGGAACATCCGCAGGACCCCCCTGCTCAGGCGGCAGGCGTCCGCTAGTCATCGCAGCGAGCACAGCTTCTCGCCACACGATCGACCTCCATGGTGGCGGTAACCCGATGCATTGCTCCAGGAACCCCTCGTCCTGGATGCGGATCCACATGCCCTCAGGCATGTCCTGTAAAACCGTCTCTAAACGACGGTGTACATCATCAAAATCCCCTCCGGCCACCGTCGGAGGAGCGTGCGATGGCCCCGCACCAGGGTCATCAAAACGGCGCCTCTGCGCTGGTCTCCCGGTCTCTGCAAGTCCCCCAACAGCCTCATCCCGCGGATGCCTCCCTCCATGCGGTGCTCGATGCAACTCCACCTCGTGCCCGCGAGGTGCCAAATCTGCACATGCACAAAACAAGCAACAGCAAATCGTATCAGTGTCTATACATCATAAATATAAAACTGATATATCAAAATCACAGCATAAAGCAAAACCATACACACTCAACATACCTCGATCATCAAAAACCTCCCCAGGAGGCAATACCATGTCCGGGTCTCCCCGAAAGTCAACCCCAGCATAGGGGTACTGCAGTATAACCTGCGGCATCTGCCACCATATCTGCGCCGCCTACACAGTAAAATAATGTCTGCCTTCGCCACCACCGTGGCGAACCAAAATCTGGGACCACCACCTCAAACGTGGCTCTCGTACCCCTGGTGCCTCCAATAACACCCTCGGGCACAGCATCGGCACCTTCTCCAAAAAATAGGCCACCAGGATGGAGCCAAAGACAAACTCCCCGGTGCCTGTGGACCGACATCGATCCAGCTGCGCGATCATCCGTGCGTGAAGGGTCAAACCCCAGGCGAACCGCTCACGGTCCACCACCACCCTCTCCATCAAAATCATCTCGCCACCACTAATACGGTGGGTCACTCGGCACCCATACACCTGAACTATCATCGCTGCTATGCAACGATGCAGCAGGGCATCAATCCCACTGATGCTCACTGACGTCCCGGTCATGTAGTGCTCGCCTGAGAAATATCGCTCGGCGACAGTCTGCAGAAGAGTGTCTCTTGGCAGCACAGGATCTGCCGGCAATGGTGTTCCCTGGAAGGGGAGCCCAGTCAAGAAGTATATATCCTCCACCACAGTGAAGGCGATTTGCTCTCCTCGCACAAGGAAGAAGTGCTGAGCAGGGCTCCACATCTTGATAAAAAACTGGAGTAAGTACTCCTGTGCCCGTATCAATGGGCACTCAAAGAACTTTAGCAACCCACTGGTTGCTAAAGTCACTCGAACTGCTGCTCGAACTGCCGGCGGTGCATTGGCCACAGCCTCTCGTAGTTGTGACCAGTCTCGCTCATGCCACTGCACATCCATAATCACTGCTGGCTACCTGCACATAGCCCAGAGTCGTATATTAGCTTAGGAAAATCATCCAATACATCAAAATAAGATAATTCTTCACCCTGAAACCTTGCCTCAAAGGCGCGGTTTTACCACATACAGGCATGCACACATGCGCACCTGTTCACTATACAGGCGCGCATGAGTGCACGCCTATTTTTCCCACAGGCGCGCTCGTGAGCGCGCCTATTCATAGTACAGGTGCGCGCTAGGGCATGCCTGTCATACCCACAGGCGCGCTCGTGAGCACGCCTATTCACCCCACAGGCGCGCACTCATGCGCGCCTGTCTACCCCACAGGCGCGCCCCTAGGGCGCGCCTTAACTTCCTACACACGCGCATTAATGCGCTCTTATTCAGTATACGGGCGTGCACTCATGCGCACCTTCCACTGAGTTTCCCGTGCATTGGGGCCCACAACCTATCAAAAAACCCCCCAAAACCCCCGTACGACCCCCCGTACCTACCCTACCCAAAAATTGAAAACCTATAGCTATGCAGGACGATCAGACCACTAACCTGAAACTCGCACACCGTCGATCGGGTACCTTGTGCTCTCTAAATCACTCAATCTCCTCTGAATCTGATCGAAAACTCACTGTAGCAGCAGGTACAAATGAGGTGGCAATGTGGGCCCCACAGCTATATATAGGCCTTTTGCCAAACTTCCACTCAACATTCTGGGAGCCTACGGTGTCCATTCGACAAACCATCTTCAGCCATGGGATCAGCATCTCGCCGCCTATGTCACGGTTGTCCTTGGGCTACTTTTCGTCCTAGGCCCCCGGGGCACCTTTTTTCCATATCATGGTCAGGTACGCACGCGCATAGTCACATTTGTCAAATACAAGCTCATATATTTGATACTCTTCAAATATTGTTCACTTTGGGTATTTGGTTGTTATGTGTGCAGGTACTTGCTCATCGATCATCGACATCTTCCCTTCAGGTATATATTCAGCACTGGCATGTAGTCTATCCCACTGTATTGCATTTACATTTCTAGTCACACCCTCTGATTTTGGCCTTTAGGATCCTTATTCCCAGCTCTGCAGTACCCACACCTCCATTTGCATCTTCGGTACTGTAATCCGGTAGCATTCTCACCCACATGAGTTGTCCCATTCATAGCACCTTTTTGCACTTTTGACACTCATGTTGTTCTTCATTACCCTTTAGGGATGGGAGTCCCGGTAGTCTTACATCAGGTTGCGAATCAACCACATACTTCTTCTCCTCATTTTGCTAGCTTCCCATATGGACTCCCAAATCATCGCTTTATGGTTATGTTCTTTTTTACCTGCACCTCCGCAGGATCATGAACCCACCATTTCATCCACCATCAGTTTGCTCATCTGCAAACCTATCTTCATTTCACCTACCTCATACAGAAACTCGCCAATGGGGCCCCCACCCTTCATCAGTTTCTCATGACAATTCTGCCCTCCCTGGGGCACGCATTTCACATTGGGGCACCCATTTCTGTATTTGTACATTTCTCCCCCAAATTATTTATTATTTATTATTTATTGTACAAACACCTTTACCTTCAGTCATTACATTCTTTGTCGTCACCGTTGGCGACTTGCTTTCTTTTTAAGCCACACGCAACCCATGTCACCCTTGTATTGGAGCAGTACTTATCATTTACCCTTCCCGGCATCGTCCATATCTTTAGAGTACCCCACAGGTCAGTTACCTCTACCCTCTGAATTTGTTCACCTTGTCCCGCCTCTAGCACAACTTAGCCCCGGTCTTGTCATCCCCCTGACACTCGACCTTGTTAAACAGTTGCGGCCACTGTTTCTCTCATCTATCCTCCAACCAAGGGTAGTCTTGAGTCCTCCCACTTCTTGACTTTGTCCATGTACCTCTACCACTTCCTCACCTCAGTAGATTCCACGGAGCACCTTTTTGCTTCTGGGAGTCGCGTCCCCCTTTTGTCGACATCAACACACTTTTCTAGAAGAGCGACAGTATCTTGATTCTCATTCTCTATTAATGAGAGATCTCCGACGGCACAGGGTGAAACAACATTGCTCCTTGCTGTCGTTGGCCCCCATAACATTCGACGCCAACACTCTCTCATGTTATGGTGGGTCTTAGTTTGCGACTATTGCAGTTATTTTTGTCATTTGCCGAAGACCTCTGAACTTGGTAGGGCCATCAATGCCCACATCACCGTCGTTGCTTATTACAGCGATCATTGCCTGTTATTCAGAGTATGTTCCGTTGCAGAATTGTCTTCTGCCTTTATCATTTACCGCCCCCGAGGGCGCTGCAGTTGTCTACACCAACACTTCCGTCATATTTTTTCAAAGTTACATCACACGAGCATGGGGCATGCCCACCTCGTTTGTACACAGTTGTATATTTTTTCTGCACGTCTCTCAAAAGGTCGAGATACCAGTTCCTTTTTTCTCCAACGGATCGCTCCGAACGGTCCCACTATTGCTTTCCCTTACAACAACATTCTCAGTAGAAGAAACATTGATGGATTTCGGCTATACGTATGCTCCTAACCTCATCCATCAGGGGGCATCTGTTATCATTGAAATTTCGTCTGCACATGGCGACAAGAACTCCGCATCATCAAAATAGTAGTGAAGTCATTCATGGCACTGAATTAGTTTCACAGCATTCCAGAAGGGTCAAAAACTATACAAAGTAACCAAAAATTGAAAGGCGCTTTACAGCAGTTTAATGCGCGCGCGCATGCGCAGGTCAAAAACGTGTTTTTTGCGCATGCGTGCTCGACGCGCGGCTGTCAACACAAAAACCCACGCATCTGCTAAAACGACACATTAATTGAATAGGTCGGCCTCCCAACCGCTTACGGACCGGCTCCCAAGTTGATTTGACTCTCAAATCAGAGCCGGATCTGCAAAATCGGCGGGTTAATGACCTAAGTAAACCCTAAAAGGGTCCCTATTCACACTTTGAGAAGGTTACGTGACCACCCAAGGAGTTTCTATAAAAAGCCGTGAGGATACACTATTTTGGAAAGGAATTCTAAGCATTGTTATGCTGTTCAGATGGTTTAAGGGCTCATCCTTTAACAACAACCCATCAGTTGCATCACCGAGAGTTCTTTCACTGCTATGTTCAGTTCTTCTCATTTGTAAGGAAAGCAAACTGTGTGAGGGCCCCAAAGAGCCTTCCATTGGAGGGAGAAGGAACCTCTGGTCTCTTCCTTCAGCGTGCTCTGGTTTCATCAATACACCTGCCTGAAACCATTGGTGACACCTGTGTTTTGTGTTTGATATTTGTTGTTTCTTTTCACAGTTTTATTTGTTTTCAGTTGATAGTAGATTGTAGTTTGTTTTGTTTCTCTAACCCTATGCTCCATAGATGTTCTGCCCTGATAAACCCAACAGGGTATGCAAGCGCTCTCTATTTGCTCACCTGGTGACCATTTGAACGCGAACAATGAGCTATAGGGAGAAATGAACAAAATCAAGCCTCCTACATTTGATCGTGAGTACAAGAAGGATGAAGATGCAGAGACATGGATACTAGGAATGAGGAAGTATTTTCAATTGCATAATTACTCTTCACACGCAGAAGGAAGAATTTCCATCTATCAGCTCAAGGGAAAGGCATCCATGTGGTGGGACCAATTTTTGTAGGTGCAACACATTGTTGAGAAAAATGTTACTTGGAGGGAATTCAAGAGGTATTTTCAAAAGAAATAGTTGACTAAGAGATACTATGACAAGAAAATGAAGGATTTTTTTGAACTCATGTTTGGGAGTATGACCATAAATGAATATGAAAGAAGTTTTTTAGAATTTCTAAAGTATGTTTCTTTCATCAAGGAAGAGCAAGTTAAGATTCAGAGGTATTTGAGTGGGCTTCCATCATTTATCAGTGACAAGATACAATATGATGATCCCAAAACATTGGAGGAGACGATAAGGAGAGATAAATTCCTTTATGATCAACATAAAGGAAGGCCAACTTTTCAAAAATCTTGGGAAGACAAGAAGAAAAACAAGATGGAATAGAGGAAAAAGGTGACTAAGCCACCATTCTTTAGAAATAATCCTCAAGGACAACCAGCTTCTAGAGAACCCAAAATGATTGGGATAGGGGGTAAAAGACCAAGGAAGCCACCTATTCAATGTTGGGGTTGTGGGGGAGATCATATGTATAGAGATTGTCCTCACAGAGGTGAAACATTGAGGATTGTTTACAATGTACATCAAGTTGATACAATGGAGGACATGGGAAAAAATGTACCTAGGATCTATGCAGCCCTAGAGAACAAGAAATATGAGTTTCAGTCACGTACGATTGAAGTGGAAGGTAAGATCAACAACCAAGCCATTGCTATTTTAATTGATTAAGGATCTAGTGATAGTTATATAGATCCTAAGATGGTGGAAAGATTGAATTTGCCAAGAAGGAATCTTGGAAAATATTGGTTGGTGCAGCTAGTTACTGGAGCTAAAAAAAAAATGAATGAGATGGTTAAGGCATGTCCAATGGACATGAATGGACTGAGCACTAGGGAAGATTTGAACATCATACCTTTAGGTTCCTATGATTGTCTAATTGGTATGGATTGGTTGGACCAAAAACATGCTATTATAGAATGTTATAATAAGGAATTTAATTGCCTAGATGAGGAAGGGAACCTAAGGATAGTACAGGGAATTACCAGAGTAGTAATCGTCAGAGAAATTTCAGCATTGTAGTTGAAGAAAATTTATGAAAAAGGGTGTCAAATATTTGCAGCACATATGGAAGAGACGCCTAAATATAAGGTGTAAAATATTGAAGATTATGCAGTCCTAAAAGAGTTTGAATATGTATTTAAAGAAATACTAGGATTCCCCCTAAAAGAGACATTGATTTCTCCATCATCTGATGCATGGAGCAGCCCCAGTATCCAAGACCCCTTACAGGATGAGTACACCAGAATTGAAGGAATTGCAAATGCAACTTGAAGAGATTTTGAAGAAAGGGTATATACACCCAAGTCTGTCACCTTGGGGTGCCCCAGTATTACTTGTGAAGAAAAAGGATGGAACATTGAGGCTTTCCATTGACTTCAGGCAGTTGAACAAGGTAACAGTGAAGAATAAGCATCCTTTTCCAAGGATCGATGACCTCTTTGATCAGTTGAAAGATGCAAAAATATTCTCCAAGATTGATCTCAGTTCAAGTTATCATCAAGTAAGAATTAAAGAAGAATACATTAGCAATACTTCTTTCAGAACAAGGTATGGGCATTATGAGTTCACAGTGGTGCCATTTGGGTTATCAAATGAACCAATTGTCTTCATGTGTTTAATGAATGGTATTTTGAGAGAATACTTAGATAAGTTTGTCATTGTATTTTTATATGACATTATTATATATTCTTAGTCAGAGGAAGAGCATGAGCAACACTTGAGGATGGTATTACAGGTATTAAGGGAGCATCAATTGTATTCCAAAATGAGCAAGTGCTCATTTTATCAGAAGCAAATTCATTATTTGGGACATATCATTTCAAAGGAAGGGGTAGCAGTGGATCCTGAAAAGATTGAGGCCATTAGAGGATGGTCATCACCAAATAATGTGATAGAGGTTAGATCATTCATGGGCCTTGAAAGTTACTATAGGATATTTATTTAAAGATTCTCAAAGATTGCACACCCGATCACTTGCAAAAGAAGGGGTTGATGTTTCAGTGGGAATTGGATTATGAAAAGAGTTTCCAACAGTTGAATCATTTATTAACAAGTGCTCCAATACTAAGGATTGTTGATACAAATGAAGACTTCATTGTTTTCACTAATTCATGTAAAGAAGGGCTTGGTGGATTCCTCAGTCAAAATGGGTATGTTGTATGCTATGAATCAAGGAAGTTGAAGGAGCATGAAATACACTATGCTAATCATGATTTGGAGTTGGAATCCATAGTGCATGCCTCATATATGTGGAGGAACTACCTCATGGGTAAGAGGTTTGAGTTGAGGACAGACCATAATGGTTTGAAATATTTATTTGGACAACCAACTCAAAATTCCAGGAAAATCAGGGGGTTAGAATTTCTCAGATATGACTTTGATATAAAGCATATCAAAGGGAAAGAGAACAAGGTGGTTGATGCACTTAGAAGAAGGGTACATGAGTTGCATGCTACAACCATTATCTTGTACCAATCATATTTGGAAGATAGAATCTTAGAGGCTGCAAAATCAGATTTGCAATACATGGAAATAATAACAAAATTACAACAAGGTATTTTGCAGCAGAAAATTGAAGACTATAAGCTAGGAAATGATGAAATTATCATGTACGGGGGAATAATTTATGTACCAAATTCCTAGGAATTGAAAAATATGATATTGAGATAAATGCATAATGTACGTTATGTTGGGAACCTAGGTTATTACAAAACTATTTCAATTGTCAAGAGCCAATATTCTTTGCCAGGAATGAAGAAAGATGTTGTTGATTTTGTTTCCAAATGTTTGGAGTGTCAAAAGGTCAAGGATGAGCATAGACCCCCAATTGTTTTGCTGCAACCATTACCCATTTCTGAATGGAAATTGGAATATGTAACAATGGATTTCATCTCCAAACTGCCCAGAACAAACAAGAAGCATGATTTTATCATGGTAGTGGTGGGAAAGCTTACTAAAGCTACCCATTTTATTCCAGTAAAGTTCACTCACAAGGAAGCCAACATTGCTGATATTTATATGAAGGAAATTACTCAACTACATGGTATACCCAAGACAATTGTGTCTGACAAAGATCCACAATTTACATCAAATTTTTGGAAAGGATTATTTAAGGGATTTGGAACAAATTTGGATTTTAGCACAACTTATCATCCATAATTAGATGGAAAAACAAAGAGGATGAATCAAGTGATTGGGGATATGTTAAGGATGTATGTGATAGATAAACCATAGAAATGGGAAGACTACCTACACTTATTAGATTTTTCTTGTAAAAATGGGTACCAAGCATCTCTAAAGATGAGCCCATTTGAGACACTTTATGGCAGAAGGTGCAACACATATGTAAGATGGGACAACCCAAAAGATAAAGAATTGGTTGGGCCAGAATTACTCAGGGAAATGGAAGAGAAAATGTTGAAAATAAAACAAAATTTATAGGTTGCTCAATAAAGGTAGAAACACTATGTTGATAAGGGTAGAACTCACAGGAAATTTAAAATGGGTGACCATGTATTCTTGAAAGTAAAGTCCAACAAAATTTCCATGAAGTTGGGAAATTTTTCAAAGTTGGAAACTCGTTATTGTGTGCCATTGGAAATCCTAGAGAGGATTGGGCCTATAACATACATGCTTTCCTTTCCTGCATCAATGTATATTCATAATGTATTCCATGTATCATTGTTCAAAAAGTATATACATGATGCTAATCATGTCATTGATTGGAATTTGATTCAGGTGGAGCAAGAAGGCGTCTTTCATGTGCATCGGGTGTGCATATTGGACCAGAACATCAAGAAACTCTAGAATCAAGCCATAGAGCTAGTAAAGGTCCAATGGAATTGGTACGGTCCTAAAGAGACAACTTGGGAGCACGAGGATGCTATGCGGGAAGAATACATGCATTGTTTTGAGAATTTTTGAAATTTTGGTTGTATATGTGTATATATTGCATTGAGGATAGTGCATAAATAAGGAGAAGGGAAATGTAATACCCCTAGGTCGAACCCCAAATGTAAATGTAAATACAAATGAACTTAGGATGGTTAGTTGGGATGCATAAAGGACAATATATCTATAATGTAAATGTAAATGTATTCACATGAAAATATTAATGAAAAACACATCGCTGCGACATATCAACCATGTAAAAGAGTATGAGGGACTAAACTCCACTAGTTGGGGAAAGGGGGATAAATGTTAAGGATAAGGGGCTAAGTTAGGGAGCTTAAGCAAAAACAAAATATTTAATTAATATTCCTTAAAGTACAAAGTATGAATAATTATTTTATACTAAGTTCTAAGGATGGGGACAAGTGGGCCAAAGTAATTCACGACATGACAAGTGTCAAGTTGGGGACATGCTTACATATAGTTTGGACTTAGACCATTTTCCCATGAATTCCTCCATTTCTTTCACTCATGAATTTCAGTTGTCCTTTGTAATTTTATGTTACTATCATTGTACCTGAACTGTACTAGAACCAGTACCATACCTATACTGTACTTGTACCTATACTTGGTTAGCTTAGGAGATGGACTGAAGAAATGGATTGTCAGGCCCATGAGATATTTAAGAGGTGGGTTGTCAGGCCCATGGGAAATTTCGTCTAGGTGAGAGAATTGTTGGGAATTGATCTTCCGAAGGTGCCAGACTATAGCTACAGGGCTATGGGGATTCCTGTTCATCTTGTCCCTGAATCACTTGAAAGGAAATGGGGTAGCCAAGGGACTGTTAAGAATATACGAGCACATTTCTTGGGGTGGGACAAACATGTGGGGAATGAGGGATTGTAGGCTGTTAGTTTGAGTTGGCACCTGTGATGAAGTTTTTCTTGTTGTCTGAGATAAATCAACCTGGTTAGAAAATCGTTTACCAAGGTGGAGTTTAGTCCCTGCTCAGGGGTGACCCACTGCTGAGAGTTTTCAACAGTGTGGTCTAAGGATGGGAGGAACGTCGAAGGTATGCATGCAGTTGGTGATATTTTTACCTAGATAACTTTAAATTGTGTGTTAAATTACATGCTGCATTATTATTTATGTGTTTAGTTTTATGGGTTTTTCCTCAATGTGTTGCTTGTGTATTTTTATTACTATTCTGTATGAATCTGTGCATTTGCATAGTTTCTATATGTTTTAATTTTGTAGATAGTTCAAAAATTGTTCCTGTGGAATAGCCCAACAGTCGGATGTTGGGAATGCTACAATCAGAGTGATGTGTTTGTATCATTGATATATTGATTATAGGTTATATGTTCATTGATGTAATTGTTGTCAAAGGGTTGATGCCAAGTCATGTCATGGTTGATAGGAACAACCAAATGGATAAACTCCAAATTGGTCCCCTTATGGTGAAATCACTCATGGGAAGATGCTCTTGGATAAATTTCTCAAAGTGGTCCCCTTATGGTGAAATGACGTAGAAGAATCGCCATAAACATTAAAAGGAGGTCAGACAGGAGGACAACGCATCATCCAGCATGTACATGAAAGCTAATTTGGATTCTCATAGGAGGAAGAGCCTTTTTGAATTTTGAATTTATGAAAAAGGATGTAATAAATGATATTAAATGTTTGGAGGATGAATTCATTCCAGGAGATCCTAGTGGATTGTAATTTCTTTAATGTATGGAGAGATTGTACAGATATTGAGCAGTGATCCTTATCCATATTGTAAATTATCATGAATTCATAGCTAGCCTAGGAGTAGGATGTTTTGAATTCGATTTGATAGAAGTTGGTAGTCAAGAGAGAAGGCTCAAGTAGCCCCTTCATGTATAAAACTTGTAGATTATATCATTTTAGAGGTTTTTGAATGAGGCTGAAACTTATTGTTATTGTTGTTGGTTATTATTGTAGAGAGTTGTTGCGAACTATATGAGTCCATGTACATACTTTACTGAATGAATATAAGCAGAAATGTTTGATTCCAAATGCATGGAGTTACTTATTTATGATTTCATTGAGTGAATGTTATGTTATTTTCTTGATATCGTTGATTATGTGCATATGTATTCATTTCTCTATTAGACAGAGTAATGGTTAATGTTTCTTTAATTTTCAATTGTTTCTCTTCTGAGAGCACTATGCAAGCAGTGAAAAGTGCCCACAAGGTGTGTGAAGGACAGGTCGAGTCTGACTCAGAAGCTCAGAAGAGGTAGCATGAAAATTTGCAGAGGAAGTTCAAGGAGTGCACAATCACTCAACATAGAGAAAAGTTTGAGAAAAAACCCGTGCAAGGTGTGCACTGGGAAAGTACTGAGAAAAGTGTTGAGGGAGTATCACGAGAGGAAAACGCAAAGAGCGCGTATAGATATTTTTTGGAAAATATCTAAGTTTGAAATTTTACAGTTTCATAGAAGCATAAAGGGATACGTCATAGGTTCAGATAACCTCAAGGAACAAAGATCAGAAGAAATAGAGACCAAAATACTTTGGAGGGAAGTGTTTTTATCTGTTTTGAAGGTCGAGCAAACAAGATCTAGTTGGCCATATTCGGGATCCATCGTGATCGTTAGATATGGGGAAGTAGCACGCGGTTTACCCTTAGAATCCCTTTGGTCTTCATGTATTCAGTGGATTTCACACATGGAGTGAAAAGGAGGTGGAACTCCCAAAGTCCCAAAGCTCGTAGTAAATCCAGGCTATCCATCCATCAGGACATAGGAGACATAGATTTGGGTCCTTTTTGAGTTCACCAATTCGATGCTCTGGAGGATAGAGCATGTTAGGCATCCAGAAATCCTAAAGCTTGAAGTACCGGAGTGGATCATGACCGTTGGATGGTAGGAAGGAATGATCTATTGATCTTTGGTTTGTGAGTATTCGTTGGTTTGAAACTCCAGTAGATTTGTAAAGTAGTACTTTGAAAAGCCCCAAAGCACGGAGCTATGAAGTTGATAAAGGTTAAAAGTTCGGCTCTTCGGGAGAAAACGGTGTTGGAGTAGGAAAAATAGTTCGATCTAGTTCAAAGTTCAGCTCTTTAGGAGCAAACGGTGTTGGAGTAGGAAAAATTGTCGAAGCCCGAATTCCTGAACTATTTTCCCACCATAGATTTCAAATGAGCACTGTGATCTGTCGATCCTTGTAGTTGTTTGACACTCCACCAATTTGGTGTTCGGGAGGAATGAGGTATTGTGTTGTTGAAGCTGCCAAAGATCGGTAGCTCTGAAGTCTCGAATTATTCATAGGTTGGAGTTTTTAGCCCACGATTTTGGCCCATGGTCCCTAGTAGAACTCTGTTGGTTCCTTATGGTCCTGAATTGAAGATTTTTCATTTGGGAAAAAGGGCACAAGGCCTGTGTAAAGTGTTCTAAGGGCTCAACAGGAGCCTGCAAGCTAATTCATCTACCGAATTCGATCGATCCAAGACCGAGAGGTCATGTGGACGCCAAGGAGTGGTGGGGGGTCTGCATCAAGTGGTATCAAAGCCCAAAATAATCTCTGTAAGAAAATGAGATAGCTTGGAACCATGCCTCCAAGAATATGCATGGACATACATGTCACAAATCTAGCCATTGAAAAAAAATGAGGTGACTCTGTGCGAGATTAGATGCCATGGAGACATTTTAGAGGAGAGCAATTGATGTTAGTGACATCAGCGAGGCTGAGAGTGAAGAAGTAGAAGTAGAAGGAGTTGTAGGAGAATATGATGCAAAAGAACGACCATTGAGAGATTCCGTCAAAATGGGGGCTAGAGAAAAAATAGAAGTCCCAATGTAGGAGGGAAACTTGGATGTTGAAGAGTTGATGGATTGGATAAGTTTTTTGGATAAGTACTTCGATTATGAGGATGTTGATGATGAAAATAAGGTGAATCATGCTATGAATCGACTGAAGGGACAAACAAATCTATGGTGGGATGAACTGCAGGTTGATAGAAGGACAAAGGGTAAACAAAAAATAAAATGTTGGGATAGAATGGTAAATAAATTAAAGGATAAATTCATACCCAAGGACTATCAGATAAATCTATTTAGGAAATTGTAGAACCCAAGACATAAAGTTTTATCATTAAAAGAGTGCACTGAAGAGTTTTCCAGGCTGAACATCAGATTAGGACATAGGGAGAATGATAAATAAAACGTTGTTAGGTATATCAATGGCCTGAGATATGAAATTCAGGATGAAATCAACATGATGACAATGAGGATTGTAGAAGACACTTATCAGGTGGAACTGAAAGAGGAGGAATATTTGGCCAAAAATAAAGATGGAGAAGCTCACATTTCTGAAGCATAAAAGAGGAATGTGGAGGCAAAAATAACAAAAGATAGGAGATCCCTCATGATGAGGAAGGTTCTCTTGAAACCAGAGAGAGAGGCAAAGGATCCAATCCATAGGAACACTATGTTCATGAATGCTTGCAAGACCAAGACAAGGTATGCAAAGTAATCATAGACAGTGGGAGTACAGATAATATGGTATCCACAAAAATGGTGGACAAGTGGTGCAGACCCTCGAACTCTCGGGTCGAGGTCTGCGCAGGATATTTCTAAATCTGCCCTTGAGTCTAATTGACTCTTTGGTTTTCCTCACAGGGAATCCCTCACACACTCGATGGTGTATCCATAGGTCCTTATTAGTATTCCCCATGTGATCAACCACAAAGCACTACTCAAGTCTCTTGATCTCAGTAAGATCACGCTCTTCGTCGAACTGGGGCTTCGGGTTTCATGATTCCACGATCCCTATTGTCGAGAGTTCCTATCTCTACAACCTCCAAAACCTGAATTTCCAAATTCTGATGTGTTCAGCAAAGGTTGGCTTCCCAATGGACTTTTCACTTCATCGGGGTTTCGAACTTCATGACTTCGTGAATCCTGATGTAAGGCTTCTGGCTCTCCAACCTACGAAACCCCGAAACAGTCAACGAAGTTTGACTCCGCCTGACGACAAGTACGCCACCTGTCTTCTCCACTATCTTTTACCTCTGACATGGACTCCTACCACCTGTCACTCTTCCCGACTTTCGGAAATCTTGATCCAAAAGTGCTACCTCCTATATTCCCCAACACCTGAAGTGCTGAAATCCTGAAACTCCACACCAATTCCTATCGCAACCTGCGGCTTCGGGACTTTCATTCCACTACGCTCAACTCCTTGTCGTCAGGATCCTCGAAACGCTGAAATTATCTGACGGCTTATGCAAAGCATGATCAATGGTCCTCGTTGATTCTAGATTCTAGAGTGATGAGTTCACCTACCTCTAATCACCCTACGACTTCTCTGGATCCTATGGTCCTCACGACTTCATGAATTTTCCACGGAGAATTTCGACCACTTGTCTCCTCATTAACAACTTCTACGAAATAAACCAAGGTTCTTCCTTATGACCTTTTACTTCTGTTGGATGACTTCAACCCTCATCTCCCTCTGAAGTAATTTGACCTCTATCCTCCTTTGAAGTATTCAAATGTATTATCCCTCCTAAGCTTTCACTTGCAACTTAGACCTCCAAAAGGATTCATGTACGCACTCCTTGCAACACTCTTTCAAATACTTCTAAGTATTTGATTCCTCTTCGACTCTATGCACCTTCTGCAACATCAGTCCTTCAACTCTCCCTTTGGTTGATAAGTTCTAAGATTTCAACCAGTCTGCGCACACCTGCACGAATTTTGTGCTTCACTTACACTTCTGTTGGAATGCAAATCATGGTATCCCTCCTGAGCTTTCAAAGATGAACTATGAACCTTCGTTAACGCACACCTTGCGGACGTTTCACTGCACTCCTTACAGGAGCTTCTCACTCAAGAAGAGAAACAATTGAAACTCATTCCCTCTCTCTCTCAGACTTTAGACATTCAACATGAAATCATACATACACAGCATAACATCACAACAAATTCATAACAGAGAGAATAAAACCACTGTAAGCAAACCATTTACCATGTATAAATAGAAAACATCATAACACCCTGAAATCTGCTTCAAAGCTTCATATATTAACTCAAGTGCTTCTGTACATGGGTTATTCTCTACAACTCTCTGCTACAACTCTATGCTAATAATAGAACAATACAAGAATGAGGGTGTATATATTTGTTTTCCCTCCTACTCTCTAAACTGTCTAATCTATTAATTCAAATCTACCTACCTTCATTAACTGGGCTTAAATGCCTTAATATTTTATAGATGAGAGTAATCGCTCAAGATCTATTTACAACCTCCAATATATAAATGAAAGTACTCCATATTCTTAACTATTACATTAATATCTTCTCCCTTAAACTTCTGAAACATTTCAAAATGTGAAAAATGCATGTTGCGCTTTCCAGCTGTCCTTCACCTCCACGCTCGCTTGACCGCTTACAATGCTCTTGCATCATACTCCCTTTCTTGAAAATTTTCATGAACTCTTTTTCATGAGATCTTGCACGATCTGTCCATGCTTATGAATTTCTACTTCATCTTCCCAACTAGCATCTTCAATTGGATGTACATTCCATTTGACCAAGTATTCAAAATACTCTTTTCTCTTGGTCTTTTTGCTAACCCTCTTGTCAATTATTCTTTCCATCTGTGGATTTTCATCTACAGGCATTTGTTTGATCCACTGAATTTCTTTCTTTTCTTCCTTTTCTCTTGCTTATTCATATTTGTAAGGGTACAAATCCACAAGATTGAATATCGGTGAAATTTCGATCCCGTCGGGTAATTCAATCTCATATGCATTTTCCCCAAATTTCTTCATGACTCTACATGGACCAATATTTTTCATCTTTAGTTTGTTATATGCTCCCCTTGGGAACCTCTCCTTCCTCATATGTGCAAGAATCAGATCACCAACCTCAAATTGAAGTTCTCGCTTATGTTGATCTTCTCTGTGCTTATACTCTCGGCTTGAACTCTACAATCGCTCCTTAATTTGGCTGTGAATCTCCTTCATTGCTTATGCAAAGTCCTCCACACTAGAACTCCTGAATTCAATTTGTTCCACATCTCTTAATTTAGAAACTCCCCATGGTTTCATTCCATATACAATCTGGAATGCACTCTTCCCTGTGCTTCTATTGATCGAATCATTATAAGCAAATTCCGCCTGTGGCAGAATGTGATCCCACTAACTGTGGTGTTCAGTCATTAGGCTCCTAAGTAAATCTCCCAAGCTCCTGTTCATAGCTTCTGTCTGCCCATCCGTCTGAGGATGATACACTGAGATAAAAGACAAACTTGTCCTCAACGTCTTCCATAAAGTCCTCCAGAAATGTCCAACGAACTTGGTATCTTGATATGAAACTATATTCCTTGGCAAGCCGTGAAGTCTGATGACTTCCTTGAAAAACAGGTTCACAATATGAGTTGCGTCGCTGGTTTTCTGGCGTGGTATGAAATGTGCCATCTTGGAAAAACTATCGACTACCACAAAGATCGATTCATAGCCTCTCTGTGTTCTTGGCAGTCCTAATACAAAATCCATGCTCACTACATCCCATGGCCTCTCAGGTATGGGTAATGGTTGGTATAACCCTATGTTCTTGCCTTTTCCCCTTTGTGTTCTGACAAATCCTACATCTGTCCACAAAATTCTTAACATCTGTCCTCATCCCTAGCCAAAAATATGCGCCATTCAACTTTGAGAACGTTTTGTCATGACCGAAATGTCTGACCAATCCTCCACTATGTTTTTCCTTCAGCAGGTTCTCCCTCATGGATCATTTTGGAATACATAATTGATTGCCCCTGAATAATAATCCATATTGGATCATATATTCGGTCCACTGGCTTCTGTCCCTGAGAATTGGATTCTCAGACGCCTCATACAGTTCCTTAAAATCTGGTTCATCCTTGTACATTTCTTTGAGGTTATCAAAACCCAAAGTTTTGACTTTGAATTCCTGCATCAACAAACATTTCCTGCTCAAAGCATCAACAACTTTGTTAGCAGTTCCATAAATACACTTAATCACAAAAGTAAAATTCTGCATGAATTCAACCCATTTAACATGTTTTTGGTTCAACTTCTCCTGTTGAGTCACAAATTGCAAAGTGTGATTATCATTATACAAAAAAAAACTCTTTAGGAACCAAATAATGTCTCCATTTCTTTAGCACTTGTATGACCGAATAGAATTCTTTATCATATGTGGAGTACTTAATCTTCGCTTCATTCAGTTTCTCACTGAATTACGTGACCAAATGGTTGTCTTGGCTCAAGACCACTCCAATTGCAAATCCACTCACATCACACTTGACCTAGAATGTCTTACTAAAATCTGGCAAAACCAAAATTGGTTGCTCCGTGATCTTCTTCTTCAGTAGATTGAAACTCTTCTCTGCTTCTTCTATCCAATGAAAATATTTATGTCTTTTCTTCACCATGTCCATCATCAATGCATTAATCCCACTAAAATTTCGGATGAATTTCCTATAGAAACTAGCTAAACCATGGAAGCTTCGAACTTCAAACACACCTTTCGATGATGGCCAATTCTTAATCGCTTCTACCTTTTCGGGATCCATCTTTAGCTCATTTGTAGAGATAACAAAACCCAAGTAAATGAGTTATGTCCTCATAAATGAGGATTTCTTCATATTAATCAACAACTTCTCTTGCTGTAATCTCCTCATCACTACAACTAAATGCTTTAAGTGCTCTTCTTCTATCTTGCTGAAAATTAATATATCATCAAGATATACAATGACAAATTTCCCAATGAAATCCTTCAGGACTTCGTTCATCAGCCTCATGAAAGTACTAGGTGCATTTGTTAAGCCAAATGGCATGACAAGCCATTCATACAACCCCTCATTCATTTTGAATGATGTCTTCCATTCATCACCTTCTCTCATATGAATTTGATGATGTCCGATTTTCAAATCAATCTTTGAAAAAAAAAATTCTCCACTCAAGCAATCCATCAAATCGTCCATCCTTGGCAATGGAAATCTGTATCTGATGGTAATCTTATTGATTTCCCTTGAGTCTATACACATCCTCCAGCCTCCATCTTTCTTTGGGCTAAGCACTATTGGAACAACACATGGACTCAAGCTCTCTCTAATCAACCCTTTGTCCATTAAATCTTGAACCTGTCTCTTGACTTCTTCATTCTCCCATGGCATCAACCTGTATGCTTCTTTGTTTGATAAATTGGCTCCAGGTATAAGATCAATGTGATGGATTATACTCCTGATTGGTGGCAATGAACAAGGTATTTCATCCACTACTATATCAGCGAACTCTTCCAGCAACTTCTATATTTCTTCTAGTAAATCATCCACTCTGGTACTGGTCAAAAGAATTTTAGGTTTCCTGACCACAATAAATTGTGTGTCTTCCTTCTTCTTAACCTCCTTAAGAAGTTCCTTCCCACTCATGATAAGTACAGTGTTGCTCACCTCTAGTTTTACTTCTTTATCCTTAATCAACAACAACATGTGAGTTCTCCCATTCTTCTTCAGAGTGTATGTGTTCTTTCTCCCATCATGAATCACATTCCTGTCATATTGCCATGGTCTACCCAGCAATAGATGACAAACATCCATGGGAATGAAATCACACAATATTTCATCCTTATATCCTCCTATTTTAAATTCAACTAAACATTGTTTAGTGACATTTACCTGATGTCCTTTTTGTAGCCACGAAACTTTGTATGGGCTTGGATGTGCGATAGTCTCCAACTCCATCTTTTCTACCATCTCTGTAGAAATGAGATTGTCTATGCTACCACTGTCCATGCTGACTTTGCACACTCTGTCTTTGGTCTTGCAAGCAGTCTAAAAAAGTCTGTTCCTTTGGGCTGGGTTCTCTACCTCTTTCTCTAGCGTTAATAGAACTTTCCTCATCATTAAGGATCTTATGCTCTCAACATCTTCTGCCTCAACATTTTTTCCTTGTGCTTTGGCAATGTGAGTTTCACCACCTTCTTTCTTCCTATCTGGAAAATCATAAGATTTATGCCCATTTTTTCCACAGACAAAGCATGCACTTCACCACCTCTTCCTCTTCCTCTAGTACGAAGAAAAGTATTTCTATCAACATATTGTCCTCTCTGTGAGCTTCCTCCTCTCTCAAGCTAAGTTTGAGGTTTCTTCCCTTCTTCTTTAGACTTCTGAGTCCTGTCTTGGGAAATTGTTTTGCCTTTGGTTCAACTTCTGCCTTAGCCTTTTTGACCTTTCTTTCGTCTCATCTTTTCTTCAGCTTTTAGAGCCATCTAATAAGCATCTTCTACATTCCGAAGAGTCATCATGCTCATCTCGTCTTGAATGTCATATCGCAGACCATTCATGTACCTGGCAACCTTTTCATCATCACTTTCCCGATGACCTGCTCTGATGTTTATCTTATAGAACTCTTCAGTGTATTCTTTCACTGACATCAGCTTCTGTCTCAAATTTTTCATCCTCTGAAATAGCGTAATTTGATAATCCTTGGGTATGAATTTGGCTTTCATCTTTGCAACCATTCTATCCCAACTCTTGATTTTTTTCTTGCCTTTGCAACGTCTGTCAGCCTATAGTTCATCCCACCATAGTGTTGCATGCCCTTTAAGTCTTGTAACAACATGTTTGACCTTCTTGTCTTCCTCGACATCCTCATAGTCGAAATATTTATCCAGAGTTCTAATCCAGTCTAGAAGCTCTTCAACATCTAGGTTTCCCTCATACATGGGAATCTCCTTTTTTTCCCTATAACCTATCCTTGCAATGGCCCTAAATAAGCATTCATCTACAAAATATTTGACTGCCACTTCTTCTCCTTCATGTCCAGATTCATTTTCACTTTCAGCTTCACTGATATCCCCAGCGTCAACTGTGCACCTCTGTGCTGTCTCCATGGCATCAAGCCTGGCATGTAGTTCACGCATTTCTCTTTCCACTGCTGGATCGGGCATTGGCATGGGCCTATATCTTCTTATCGGTGGCATGGTAGAGAAATGCTCCTCTTTTCTCTGCTACAGAAAACAAATAACTTTTTCTCTGCTCTGATACCACAATGGTGCAGACCCCTGAACCCTCGGGTCGAGGTCCATGCAGGATCTTTCTAAATCTTCCCTTGAGTCTAATTGACTCTTTGGTTTTCCTCATAGGGAATCCCTCACACACTCGATGGTGTATGAACAGTTCCTTATGAGTATTCCCCATGTGATCAACCACAAAGAACTACTCGAGTCTCCTGATCTCAGTAAGATCGCACTCTTAGTCGAACCGAGGCTTCGGGTTTCATGACTCCACGATCCCTGTTGTCGAGAGTTCCTGTCTCTACAACTTCTGAAACCTGAATTGTTGAATTCCTATGTGTTCAGCAAAGGTTGGATTCCCAATGGAATTTTCACTTCATCGGGGTTTTGGACTTCGCTACTTCACGAATCCTGATGTAAGGCTTCCAGCTCTCCAACCTACAAAACACTGAAACAGTCAATGAAGTTAGACTCCACCCGATGACAAGTACACCACCTATCTTCTCCACTGTATTTTACCTCTGAGACAGACTCCTGCCACCTGTCATTCTTCCCATATTTATGGACTCTTGATCCAAAAGAACTACCTCCTCCATTTCCCGACACTCAAAGTGCCAAAATCCCAAAAATCCACGCCAATTCCTATCGCAACTCACGGTTTTGGGACTTTTGTTCCATTGCGCTCAACTCCTTGTCGTCAGGATCCCCAAAACACCAAAATGATCCGATGGCTTGTGCAAAGCACGATCAATGGTCCTCATTGATTCTGGATCCTAGAGTGATGAGTTCGCCTACCTCTAATCACCCTGCGACTTCTCTGGATCCTACGGTCCTCGCGACTTCGCGAATTCTCCACGGAGAATTTCGACCACTTGTCTCCTCCTTGACAGCTTCTGTGAAATAAATCAAGGTTCTTCCTTATGAGCTTTTACTTCTGATGGATGACTTCAACCCTCGTCTCCCTCTGAAGTAATTCGACCTTCATCCTCCTTTGAAGTATTCAAAGGTACTATCCCTTCTAAGCTTTCACTTGCAAATCAGACCTCCAAAAGGATTCCTTCATGCACTCCTTGCGACACTCTTTCAAATACTTCTAAGAATTTGATTACTCTTCGACTCTGTGCACCTTCTGCAACAATAGTCCTTCAACTCTCCCTTTGGTTGATAAGTTCTAATCTTTCAACTAGCCTTTGCACACCTGCACGGATTATGTGATTCACTTGCACTTCTGTTGGAATGAGAATCATGGTTTCCCTCCTAAGATTTCAAAGATGAACTTTGAACCTTCGTCAACACACACCTTGCGGATGTTTCACTGCACTCCTTGTAAGAGCTTCTCACTCAAGAAGAGAAACAATTGAAACTCATTCCCTCTCTCTCTCAGACTTCAAACATTCAACATGAAATCCTACATACACCGCATAGCATCACAAAAAATGCATAACAGAGAGAATAAAACCACTGTGAGCAAACCATTTACCATGTATAAACAAAAAACATCATATCAACCTGAAATCTGCTTCAAAGATTCATATTTTAACTCAAGTTCTTTTGTACATGGGTTGTTCTCTACAACTCTCTGCAACAACTCTATGCTCATAGTACAACAATACAAGAATGAGGGTGTCTATATCCATTTTCCCTCCTACTCTCTAAACTGTATAATCTATTAATTCAAACCTACCTACCTTCATTAACAGGGCTTAAATGCCTTAATGTTTTACAGACGAGAGTAATCACTCAAGATCTATTTACAACCTCCAAGATATAAATGCAAGTAGGCCATCTTCCTAACTATTACATTAGTATCCGCTCCCTTAAACTTTTGAAACATTTCAAAATGTGAAAAATGCATGTTGCTCTTTCCATCTATCCTTCACCTCCACGCTCGCTTGACCGCTTACAATGCTCCTGCATCAACAACTTGGAGTTAGAGACAACTGCACACCTGAACCCATACAAGGTATCATGGTTGCAGAAAGGACACCAAGTCATGGTGAGTCGACAATGAAATGTTGAGTTTAAAATAGGTGGCTATAAAGATGATATTATGTGTGATGTCATACCTATGGATGTTTTCCAACATCCATGTTTTGTTGGGAAGACCATGGAAATATGAAAGAGATGTCGTACATAATGGAAGGGAAAATACTTACACCCTTGAGAAAAATGTTTGTAAGCATATGTTACTGCTAATAGAAGATAAAGGAGTGAAGGAAGAAGCTAGTTCTAACATACTTCTCATGAATGGGAAGGAACTCTTGAAAGAAGTCAAGAAGGAACAAGAAATGAAATTTGTTGTGGTAAGAAAACCCAGAGTCATCCTTACAAGAACTTCCATGGATGATCTTCTTGTATAAATTCAAGAGTTGTTGGATAATTTTGCTGACATAGTGGTGGATGAGTTACCTCTCCCTTTACCACCCATTAGGAGTATTAGTCATCACATTAATCTTATTCTAGGAGAAAGTTTTCCAAATAAAGAAATATATAAGTTGACACCTCAAGAAAATGAAGAGGTCAAGAATCAAGTCCAAGAATTGTTTGATAAGGGTTTGGTCAAGGAAAGTTTGAGTCCATGCATAGTACCAACTGTGTTAAGTCCAAAGAAATATGGAGGTTGGAGAATCTGCACATATTCAAGAGCTATAAACAAGATAACCATCAAGTATAGATTCCATTTACCTAGAATGGATGATTTGATGGATTGCTTAAGTGGAGAAAATTGTTTCTCCAAGATAAACTTGAAAATTGGCTATCATCAGATAACGATGAGAAGGGGAGATGAATGGAAGTCAACATTCAAGATGATTTAAGGATTGCATGAGTGGATTTTTATGCCATTTGGATTAACGAATTCCCCAAAAAAATTCATGAGATTGATGAATGAGGTGCTCAAGGATTTTAATGGTAAGTTCGTGATTGTGTATTTGGATGATATCTTAATTTTCAGTAAGATTGAAGAAGAACATCTCATACACTTGAGGATGGTGTTGAGGAGGTTGTGGCAGGAGAAGTTGTTGATAAATTTGAAAAAGTGTTCTTTCGTGAAAACATAACTCATATACTTGGGTTTTGTGATCTCTTCAAATGAGTTGAAGATGGATCCAAAGAAGGTGAGGGAAATCAAAGAATGGCCTTTTCGAAGGAGTGTGTTCGAGGTAAGAAGTTTTCATGGGTTGTCAAGTTTTTACAGGAGATTTATTAGGAATTTCAGTAGTGTTTTTGCACCCATGTTGGACACCATAAGAAAAAAATAAGTGTTTTAATTGGAAAGAGGAAGCTGAGAAAGGATTCAGAGTATTGAAATAAAAGATAACAGAAAACCGATTCTGGTTCTGCAATATTTTAAGAATACATTTCAGGTGAGGTGTGATGCAAGTGGAGTAGCTATTGGTGCAGTCTTGAGCCAATACAATAGGACCATTACACATTTCAGTGAGAAGCTAAATGATACCAAAAGGAAGTATTCCACATATGATAAGGAATTATATGTTGTAATACAAGCCTTGAAAAATGGGGGCACTACCTTATTCTAAAGGAGTTTGTCTTGTATAGTGATAATCAAGCTTTATAATTTATAACCCGACAAGGGAAATTGAACAAAAGACATGCTAAATGGGTAGAATTCATGCATAATTTTACTTTTTTTATTAATCATATTAGTGTAAGCATTAACAAAGTTGTAGATTCCTTGAGTAGGACATGTTTGATTTTGTAGGAATTTCAAGTGGAGACCTTAGGGTTTGAACACCTTAAGGAGATGTATCGAGAAGATCTAGATTTCAAAGAAGCTTATGAATCACGTGAGAACTCTTTTCTAAGGGAAATAAGTAATTGGATGGAATATATGATCCACGATGGATTATTGTTCAAGGGAAACTAGTTATGTATTCAAAAATGCTCAATGAGAGATAAACTGTGGAAAGAAGCACAATGGAGGATTGGCTGGACATTTTGGCCATGATAAGAATTATGCACAACTAAGTTCTCCATACCATTGGCCAGGTATGACATCTGATGTAAAGAAATTTGTGGATAAATGTAGAGTCTTCCAGTATGCTAAAGGAAAACAACAAAACAATGGTCTGTATCATCCACTGCCTATTCTAGATAGGCCATGGGATGCCATAAGCATGGATTTTGTGTTGGGATTACCAAGAACCTAGAGGGGGAGTGATTATGTATTTGTAGTGGTTGATAGGTTCTCAAAGATGGCATATTTCATACCATTCTAGAAAACCAATGATTCTACTCACATAACCAATTTATTTTTCAAGGATATTGTTATATTACATGGCTTTCCCAGAAGCATAGTCTCAGAAAGAGATACCAAATTCGCGAGACACTTTTGGATAAATCTGTGGAAGAAGCTAAGATAAAATTGTCCTTCAGGTCGACATATCACCCTCATACAAATGGACAGACTGAGGTAGTAAACAAAAGTTTGGGAAATTTGTTGAGGAGTTTGTTCACTCTACATCACAGTCAGTGGGATAAAATTCTTCCCTAAGAAGAGTTTGCTTATAATGACTCACAGAATAGGAGCACTAGAAAAATCCCATTTCACATAGTGTATGGAATGCATACGAGAGGAATTTCTAAGTTGAGGGGTTTGGAACATGATGAGTTTTGAAGTGCAGGAGCATAATACTTTGTTGCAAAAATGCAGAAGCTTCATAAATAGATAAAGGGAAAACTATAGGATATCAAGCAAAGATACAAGAGCTGAATTGATAAGAGAAGAATAGAGATTCATTTTGAAGTTGGAGTTCATTTTTTAGCACATCTGAGGAAGGAAAAGTTCCCAAGGGGAACATATAACAAATTAAATATGAATAAAATAGGACCATGTAAAATCCTCAGAAAATTTGTTGTGAACACTTATGAGATTGATCTGCCGAAAAATGTTGGAATATCATCAATATTCAATGTTGCAGACCTGAACCCTTACAGGATGGATGATATAGAAGAGACAAATGATCAGAAGGAGATCCATTAGGAGAAGCAAGTTCCCACAACAGAGAATCCACAAATGGAGAGAATTATATAGCAAAGGCTTGGTAAGAAGACTAGAAGGAAAACTTATTTTTAGTACTTAGTAAAGTGGAAAGAATTCCTAGCAGAAGATGCTAGATGGATAACTGAACCTGACATTGAGAAACATGGAAAGACAGTGCAAGAGATTATGGACATGAGTCCATGAAATATTTGGTCCTAAGGAGTATGATGAGGAGCATCGCCATCAACATTAAAAGGAGGCCAGGCGAGAGGAAAGTGCATCATCCAATGTGTCCATGAAATTTGATTTGGATTCTCATAGGAGGAAGAACCTTTTTGAATTTTTAATTTATGAAAAAGAATGTAATAAATGATCTTAAATGTTTGGACGCTGAATCCATTCTAGGAGATCCTAGCGAATTGTAATTTCTTTAATGTATGGAGATATTGTACATATGTTGAGCATCGATCCTTATGGGATGACAAGGCATGGAAATGAAAGGAAAGGAAAGGCAAGGCAAGGCATGTCATGGAAAGGAAAGGCAAGGTGTGGCATGGAAAGGCAAGACATGACATGGAAATTCAAGGCAATTCAAGGCATGACATGGAAAGGAATGACAAGAAATGTCATGATAAGGCAAGGAAATGCAAGGCATGGCATGAAAAGTAAAGTCATATCATGTAAATACAAGGCATGGCATGGAAAGGAAAGGAATTCCTTCACATGGCATGACGTGACATGGAAAGTCAAGGCAAGGAAAGGAATGGCATGTAAAGGAAAGGCATTGCATGACATGGAAAGTAAAGACATGGAATGGAATCGAAAGACAAGGCATGGCATGGCATGGCATGGAAAGACAAGGCATGGCATGGAATTTCATGGTGAGTCAAGGAAATTCAATGCATGGCATGGAATGACATGGTAAGGAAAGTCATGGCATGACAAGGCAAGGCATGCCATGGCATGACATGGCAAGGCAAGGCCAGGAAATGTAGGGCATGCCATGGAAAGGAACGACATGTAAAGGCAAGGAAAGTAAAGGCATGGAAAGGAAAGGGAAGGCATGAAATGTTATGGCATGGAAAGGAAAGGAAAGGCATGACATGGTGTAAATGGAAAGGAAAGGCAATGTAAGGCAATGAAATGCAACACAAGGTAATGTAATGCATGGGATGACAAGGCAAGTCATGGCATGGCAAGGAAATGCAATGGAAGTCATGGAATGGGATGGCATGAAAAGGAAAGGCATGGCATGGAGATTCAAGTCAAGGAATGGGATGTAAAGGCAAGTCATGGAAAGGCATGGAATGCTAAGGAAAGGCATGGCTCGACATGGCATGGCAAGGAAAGGAAATGCAAGGAAAGAAATGACATGGCATGGAAAGGCAAGACATGGCATGGAAAGAAAAGGCATGGAAATCCATGCAATGGCATGACATGATAAGACATGCAATGTCTTGGCATGGCAAGTCGGAAAGGAAAGGCATGGCACGATAAGGTAAGGTATGGAATGACATGAGAAGGGAAGGCATGGAATGTAAAGGAAAGGAAAGACATGGTATGGCAAGGAAAGTCATGGTGTGACATGGAAAGTAAAGTAAATGCATGGCATGACATGGAATGGAAAGGCAAGGCATGGCATGGAAAGGAAAGTCATGGCATGGCATGGAAAGAAATTGCATGAAATGGCATGGCATGAAAAGAAAATACATGGCATGGCATGGGATGGAAATGCATGGGAAATGCATGGCATGGCATGACATGGAAAGTCAAGGAAATGAAAGGCATGGAATGGCAAGGAAAGACATGGAATGACATGCAATGGAAACGAAAGGCATGGCATGAAATCACATGGAATGACATGGAATGGAAAGGAAAGGCATGTCATGGCATGGGATGGAAAGGCATGGATAAATAATTATAAGAATAGTATTCATTTTTTATTTGAATTTATCTATGGCCCCATTTGAATTAAATTTTTTCTTATAAACCCATTTGAAACCCTATAAAAATTATTCATTTAGGACATGGAACAATCTCTCATGTTTGGTTCTTCATCATTACACCATATTCTACATTCATGGCCTGTTTCTAATCTTTCTTTCCTCTAGATTCCTCAAATGAAATTGTTGTTTGTAATACATTTCTCATAAGTGCACTTGTTAAATTTCCTTATTAAATTGTAACATATATTATTAAGATGGAACCCATAGACAATATGAATCATCCACAAGTAGACCAAGGTGAGGAAAATCCAAACCCACCACAACCACTGAACATAAACACATAGATTGATGAGGGGTTGGTCACGTTGATATCATTTGTAAATGAATTAAGGGGCACAAGACAACCTAGTCAAGAGTCCTTGGCCACTTCATTGGATGTCATTGTGAGGTCCATTGCAAGTTCCCATAAACAATTAAATTCTATCTTTGAATATAGGGCAACAATGTTCAGTTTTTATAGGACTGGACTGGATAGAAAACAAGCTAGAGACTTGGGTATTTAAAAACAATATATGATGTCTCTTTTTATTGATCCTTTAACTAGACAACAACCACTTGTCAACAAGAAAAATATTTGTATGGATTGGTGTATCCACCTACAATTTAATGATAACTGGATGGATAGGTGGTTCGTGGTATTTGATAAACCTCACTGCAATAACAAAGAGGTGCCTTTATAGTTTTTGAGAAAATTATGGATAGAATTTAATTTGGGTCACCATGCAAACTACTTCAACATTGGTGACATCTAGGGGGTGGGTCAAGGCTCTGCACATGACCTAGAGCATGCTAGATGTGATCCCATGTTAGTTCCTCGTCCCCCCAGGAAGAGGCCTAACCCCCCTTCCCAACATCCTATTGTTGAAGATGGATTACAATAGGTACATGTAGCTCTATTGTTCTTGAATTGAACTCTAGTGAAACATGGTAGTTTTGTTGCACTATATTGGCACGAGGTTCCTACTGGTGACATTAACAGAGCGGTTAGAACTTCAATCCCTAGAGCAGAGTACACCTAAGAAAGGGTACATCGATAGAGAAACCGTTCATGTGAGCCTCACAGATGCTCGAGTTAAAGGTAGACTTACTATGGGCCTATAGAGGCCAGTGGACACTAGAGCTTCATGGAGGAGGTTAGTGTCTTAACTATCTCTATGTTCTTCATTGTTATTTATTTATATAGTATTTTTTGTATTTATTTTGATATTTTATTGTATGATATTTTGTAGTTGCTATGCTCGTATAGCAGACCCTCTACATTGATAGATTCATCAGTGTCTGTCTACACCACTAATGTAGTAGTAGAGGCAGCCCACTCATTCGGTGTGTCGCATACACATGTATGTGTCACATTTGATAAATCCATTATAATTATTTCTTTATTTTCTGGCATCCTCAAATTTATGATGTTTTTTTTGTTTCTATAGGTTGCAGGACTAGGAATTATTGAGCAATGTCCACTTGGGATGGACAAGTCACTTGCTTCACAGGTATCATGTGTTGATTTAAATCTCTTTTAAATAATTTTTTTTTTGTATTTGTGTTGTTGAATTTTACTATTTGATACTAATAAAAATATTATTAATATGTATGCAAGTTGTTGATAGTTTTGCCAGTTACAATACTAGTCCAGTCCTTGGGCACCCAACCACAAATTTTGGGTTACATGTTTCCAGGCCAAGCCTTATTCCATCACTTGTACAACCCGTGGGGGTTCATTTCCTCCCACCCCCACCATATTTATTATTCCATTCACCTGAAGGACACCCATATGCACCACCTCTTCCATTGCATCCATCCATAGTGGATGCACCCGTATGCCACCCACCCTGACCACCATTTCCATCTACGCCATCCACCGAGGATGCCACAGTAGATGTTGCCTCAGATCAGCTTGTACAAATGATCACTCCACCTTCCAACTAGTATCCATCAATTCCTTTTATATTCACGGTGAGATAATGTGTTGACGATCAATTTTTATGTGTCATGAATGGAATTGATTTTATGCATATTTGTTTAAATTTCATGATTTGATACTTATAATTGACACAAGGTGGAATATATAAGTGATTAGTTCATGAAGGAGGGTAATTCCCTCACGATTATCAATACCATCTATAGTGAGTTTTCTTATGTTGAATTACAAAGTATCATTTTGTAAGTCTTTTAATTCATTGTGGAAAAAAACTTATAACAATGTTTTTTCTTTGTGCAGCCTCCGGAGTGACAAACCACACCTAGGCTCAAAACCACTTGACTTGATTCTTCGAGAAAGAGAATAAATATAGATTTCTAGGATTCTCTTGCGGGTGGTGAGGGTGGAAATGGTCAATGAGTGACCGATGGCTATCATTTTGTATCTAGGCGACCATATGGTTGTTTTTTTATGTTAGGGCACTTGTTGCCATTCTGTATATTTAGAATGATGTGTCATTTTGAACAAAATGTACATTTTAGATGATGTTGAATATCTATCATGGAATTTTTTTATGAATCTCATTGTTTCTTCATTTTATGTTAATGAATGTATGAATTTCAAAGTGTTAAGATTTCGACTCTTTTCTGTTATATATGAAATTGCAAGAAATAAATCTAATCTAAATGGATTTAAATAAATCTTTTCTCAAAAAATAAATCTCAGAAAAAATAAATAGAAACAACTTCGTATCTCTATTCTTCTAAGAAATTATTCCACATAAAAATATTTCTTTGAGGATATTCCTAGGAAACATAGATCTGCATTGTTTTATAAAGGCAGAAACCTACATGAATACGATGAACATTAACAGAATAATTCATGAGTTTAAATCAATGCACACTTTGGGATTATGGATGGATTTGGGATAATGAAGACATGATGAGAGGATGAAATTTCAAACATGAAATCTCATATAACCTTCAATTTAAGATCTCTTAGTGTTAGGACCATAAGTCACCTCTGGATTGTGGCAGAGGTAATCCCAATACCCATCTGTTTTATGTCACAGGTTGGTTATAATAGGGTCAAATGGGCACAATATCGAGATAATATCGTCTTAACTCAGAAAAAACTGGACTGATATGCACAAGAAGGTGAGGTCTTGGTTTAATTTCAATCAGTAGGTTGTAGTATGGATGAGCAGGAGGAAGACTTTGGCAAGAAAATGTTAAGTTATTTTGAAGACACTAGGTCTTCAAGCAGTCCAGAAGGAAAATATTAGACACAATATCTTCTTGAATCCAAGTCTCAAATGAACACAAAGGAACTATAATAGCACTATAATCAAACTTTTATCATAATGCAATCACAAAAATTCAAGTGAATCGGTCAATCATGAACTCTTTCAGTATCGGAGGAAAACAAAAGGGAGAAAGAAAAATGGTTATCATTAAACAAGAAATATCAGACTACAAAGAATGACCAGAGAACCAGGGTGTTCATTAAAACTTTACCAATCGGGAGATTTCTCTACCATCGACCACAACAAAATATCAAAACTGAGTATTTATACTCAGAACCATTCGCCAGCATTAGAAATGTGATCTAGCTATTACATTCAAATATTTGTGTCTGCATCTTCCTCTGTCAGATTGCACTTGCATTCTCTTGTCAGACGCAAGATTATATCAGTATGGGCTTCACAAGAAAATCCATGGCAGGGGAAATTTGGCTGACTGTCTGCCCTCCACGACCAATTCTCAATTCTTTCCATTTAAGTGGTGAAATGAGGTTTCAACAACCTCCCCATTTTAATTAATTACTTTCATCATGATCAGGGCAAGGCCTAACACCTATGAATGTTCCAGGTAAGCTCACGGCTCTTTAGAGTAAATTCTGACACCTCAAGGTCATGCGGATCTTTCTCTATGACCAACTTGGGTGATTTGATCTTTTCCACAGCTCCTTTTCATCTGCCCAAGTGACCTCGCACCTGTCCCACATGAAATTTTGGGCTTTCGCATTTTGGGAGTCTCCACTCCCCTTGATTTCAAAAGTTCCGATGCTTGATCCCGCGAAATGACCCATCTAGATCGACAGTCAAAACTTCTTTGGATTTGACGTCCACGTTCATTTAGGGACTTCGTGTGTCATGATTTTTCAAGACTCTACCCTCCTACTTTTCCTGACTCGTGAAATCGTGAAAAGTTGATCCATTGGTCTAGATCTCTCCTTTGATCAACAACTGTGATCTTATCGCGATTTTTCATTTCACAAGTTCTGATGACTTGCTCCTTGATCGCTCCATATCGCAAAACCACGAAATGCTAATCTTGCACCACACATCCCTCCCCATACCAACGGCTAGGATTGACCTTGCGATTTCATACCTCTGTTTGCTGCTAAAATTGGCACAATTGTATGATCACAATCACCCGATGGTCGTCGATCCAATCTACCTAATGGATCTTCGCCACCAAAATTTGATCTTTCTCGCTTGCTTGATTTGAGTTGATATCATATTGATTCAAGTGTTGCGCCTGGTTCTCAAAAATGCGGCATGTGTAGCTTACTTTAATGACTGGATGAGGGCTCGAGAAAACAAAAAGAATCAGCGACAGAGGAAAAGAGAGAGAAGTGATCAATTTAATGGAAAATGGAAAGGCTTATGGCCGATACTTCTCAGGCAATCCGATAAGGGAAAACAGGTCGATTAAATGGATGAAGGAAAATGGAAGAAAACTATAAGATGAGAATAAAAACCTACAATCGAGTCTTCCAACGGAGGAATAATAGGAAAAATTAGAGACCTAGGTGGAAACCACAACCCACAAGAATTTTACAAGTTTATGTGCTAACTTTGGCTCCACAGGGGATGGTATGCTCCCTGCGAGCTACCAAGAATGTGTAGCTCTAGTGCCTTTTCTTTGGGTTATTGATTCTTATACTAAAACACAATCAACATAAAATAGGAACAGTAATTACAATGGTGGGATGCCGATCATGGCTTTAAAAAAAAACCTTTTCAGTAAGTGCCCATTTACTGGGCCACTGAAAACATGATCACCCTCCAAATTCTACAATCTAGAAGTGTTGTTTGGAAACACTTTAGAAATATTGAAGGGACCTATCCAAAGGGATTCACATTTAACATTATTTCCCTTGTCTTGTTTAGTCGTGTCCCATTTGAGTACTAGATCTCCCAACTGGAAGTCCTCTTTTCTAACTTTCTTGTCAAAAGTCTGCTTAATTCTTTGTTGATGACCATGCACTCTATCCATCACCTATTCTCTAGTCTACTAGACTTCTACCAGCTGATGAATTCTTCTGATCATATCGTCAGGCTCTTCTTGGTATTCCTGAAAGAATTTCACCATAGGTAGGGTGAGGTGAGAAGGAAAACAGCCTTAGTCTCATATACAAGTTGGAAAGGAGAGATACCCAAGAACCTCTTTGTTTTCACTCTATCAGCCCATAGAGAAAATTTGAGCTTTGAGTCCTAGGCTTTCTTTTTGTCCTTTAACAGTATTTTGATGATCTTTATCAGGGTTTTGTTAGAGGACTCTTCCAGTCCATTTCCTTGGGGATAGTAGGGGGTAGAGTGGATCAATGTAATTCTGAACTGCTCATAAAATTTGATCAATGGTTTGACCTTGAAGGATGCAACATTATCAGTGACAATTATGTTCAGACAACCAAACCTTGCCATAATATCTTCAAGAAAACCAATGATTACTTTGTGAGAAGCTCTCCTTGTGGGGATAACTTCTATCCACTTGGTGAAATAATATGTTGCAGTTAAAATCCATTTGTGTTGACCACTTGAAGCAATATGAATTTCCCATATAAATTCTAGGCCCCATTGTTGAAAGGGTCTTGAATATAGTACCATCTTCAATGGAAGAGACTGAGCTGCTGCTTCCTAGAGAATTTTTGACATTTGATACAGGCCTTGATTTTTGCGTAAACATCAGTAAATAGAGTAGGCCAGTAGTATCGAGACCTAAGAATTTTGTAGGTAGTGGTTTTCAAGAGGTGATGTCCCCCACATAGGCCGCTATGGAAATCCAACATGATCTTTTGGGCTTTTGGTGGGTCTAAGCATCTTAGAAGCACTCCCAGAGGGGCTTTCCAATACAAAACCTTCTCAATAAGGTAATATTTAATTTCTTTGAGATTAAGATCTCTTGCCTTTCTTTTTCTGATACCGTCAGGAGGCATTAACTCTTGCAAAAAATATATAATGTCTTTATACCTGGAACATCCTGCCAATGGAGGGTTGTCCTGAGGGATGTTATCAGAAAACTCATCTCGTTGATCTCTTGATCAAGCATTGATGAAGTTATCCCCCAAATATTTACAATTGGATTCAGCCAACAACTTGGCTAAACCTTGAACTTTAACTAGTTTGGTGGGTTTTATTTCCAAATCAAATTCAAGGATTTTGGCAATCCACTTGCTCCTTCATCCATCTATGTCAGGATGGTTGAGAATTTCCTTCATAGAAGCTAAAGGGACATATGCAATGATCTTGGAATGAAAAACATAGACTCTGAAATCTTTGAGGGCTTTCACCAAGGCATAGGCCTACTTCTCAATGATTTCATATCTAACTTCAGTGTCTCTTCGCGCTCTGATAAAAAAGGAAACATGTTTCTCCATCCTTGCATCATTCTTTTGTAGTAAAACAACAACCACTATATCAAATGAAGCAAAGGAGAAAAATAAAAAAATCATTGGAATAATCAGAACTGACTAGCACAGGTGCTTCAGTCATTGCCTTTTTGATTTGATTGAAGGATTCTCTGGATTTGGTAGTCCATTTTACTTCGTTCCCCTTCCTGAGCATGGATGTGATATTCTTCACTAATTCAACAAAATTCGAAACAAACCTTCTTAGAAAATTGATTTTTCCCAGGAATCACTGAACTTATTTCTTGGATCTGGGAAGTGATAAGGCTTGAATATCTTCCACCCTACTTGAATCAATATTGACCCCCTTGACTGATACGATGTGTCCCAACAATTTTCCTTCCTGCATAGTAAATAAAGACTTCTTGGGATTTAGGGAGAGACCAAAATTTATGCATTTTGAGAATACCTTTCTCAGATGTTGACAATGTTCTTTATAATATTTGGAGAAGAGTGTTATGTCATCCAGATAGATGACCACAAATTTATCTCTTTCTCCAATAAATGCGATGTCCATGGCTCGCGGTAAAGTAGCTCCCGTGTTCATCAATCCAAAGGGAATTTTGGCATACATGAATGTGCCCCAAGGAGTGGTGAAGGTTGTATTTTCTCTGTCTTTAGTCAGGACAGAGATCTGATTATAGCCAGAAAAACCATCAATCATGGAGATCCTGGATGCGCCTATCACCCTCTACCACATGTGTTCCATTTTTGGCAAAGGGTAGTTGTCCTTCTTGGAGTTTTTATTCAAGTTCCTAAAATCAACATAGAGTCTGATCTCTCCACTCGTTTTCCTGACTGGGACCAGGTTGGCCACCCATTTAGAATATCTCAAAGGGACAATGATTTGGGCATCCAGGAGCTTCTTTACCTCTCTCTCCATGATCGGCAATAACATAGGATTTATCTATCTTAACTTCTACCTAAATGGTTTGGCCTCCTCTCTCAATGGCATCTTACGCTCAATGAAGCTAGTGTCATATGTTCTGAGGTATTCATAGGTCCAATAAAACACATCAACAAATTCTTTTAATATATCAATATACTCGGCCCTCTACTCCCTTGATAGGCTGCTTGACAACTTGACGAATTTCAGATCCTTCTCTGTGTCAATATTGCACTTGGTTACATCAACATCCTCAGTTTGGCCTTTAAACTTTGCTGCCACATTGTTCCCATCAAAAAATATTTTTAAAGGAACTAGTCCCTTTGGAATGTGGTTGCTTGGAAGCTAAACAATCTGGTGATTAGAAATTTTATTCAAAAATAATTTAGGGGGAGGGTCACCTTCTGAATCATGATCTTTATCAATGTGTAATGCATAGAACTCATCAACCGACTCAAGAAATATTTTGATTTCAAGATCATTCTCGAACACCTTCCAATGCTTGATAATATTAGGTATAGAGTTCCTATATCTAATATCAACATCATATCTGAGCTTAGGTGGTAGTGGGACCCTAAACTGGATCGTCGATACAACCAAAGAATCAACCATAGTATTTTCCTCTCTTGGAATGAATGAAATGTTGAAGGCTAAGAAGAAATTGTCAACCATGTCCCACACCTCATTCCTGTAAGTCCTTAACCTAGAGTTCTTGGCTTGATAAACATTTTTGACCTGATGAACAATTAGCTTAGCATCTCCAAATACTGTGAGTTCTTCAATACCCATGTCCTTCACAGCCCTTAAACCTCAAACAAGAGCCTCATACTCTGCCACATTGTTGGTAGCTTCAAATTCTAGTTTATAGGAGAAAGGCATGGCTTCTTGAAAAGGCGACACAAAAACTACTCTGGCACCAACACCTTCCCTAGAAGAGGCTCCATCGAAGAACATATTCCACACAGAAGTAGTTGGAGAAGGTATTTCATGAAAGGAAATGGGTTTCTTTCTGATTTCAAGAGGAGCTTCAGGAGTATCAGTGAGCTATAACAAACTAGCTCCCAAATCAGTGTCAAGTGCAAATATAGGATGATTTGTGGGGTCTACTTCATCACTAATAATGTAGGCCAACTGGGCTTCTCTGTATAGTCTCCTATGCTCCCTCCTGAGAACTGGAATGGTTACATATGTGAGGTCCATCTGCAAGGTTCCCCCAAGTATTTTTATCCAAGATATTGACAAGAGCATTCAAAACTTGGGGGGAACATCAGCCACCACGATATCCATGAACATGCTCTTCATGGGTAGCTGAAACAAGATCATGAACAAATATTTGATGACCCCAAGACATTGCACTCTCCTTGAATCAAAAGAATACAAATCATGATAATCCTTTGTGATTTCTATCCTGAGTTATTCCATGACAGTTTTGGGCATGAGATTATGAGATGCCCCTAAATCCATCAAATAGTTATGTAGAACCTTATCATGTATGTTCAGTGATGTATAGAAAGGAGGAGATGAATCTTCTCTGTCTTCTACCATAAGACCTAAGATGATTGCTGGATTTTCATCTCGAATATTTACTGAGTCTGTGGAATGGCAAGATGGCTCAAACTACAACAACTTAGAGAGGGATTTTTTGAAATCTTCATGCTTGACTAGCTCTAAAAGGGGCACATGGATTTTGATCTTTTGAATTTTGTGCTCAAAGATGAAGGAGGAAAGGGGATTCAAAAACTCTCTCACTTCTAGGACAGAGTCTTTGGGTATCAATGAGGAGTTATGATCTTTCTTTTTTTTGTTGTTGTTTGTTGCATCTTTAGTAGGCTTCTCTGCTCTAGAAGGCTGATCAGGGTCGTCATACTTCCCTTCTTTCTTCTTAGACTTGAGATTGTATTTGTTGGGACTACTATTGGCCTTCTCACCCTTACTTAGCTCATTTATTTGGCTGTTCCTGAGGGATTCCTCATATGCATATTGAGTCTAATGGGGAAATGGGGATGTGTCTCCAAGACAATGGATTTCAGGATCAAGCTATTCTTCCTCCCTCTCTTCATTAGCAACTAGGTTATTTTGGAGAGGTGTTTGGATTTTCTGATCATGTCTCTCTCTATTTCTGGGCTCTCTCGAGAGTATTTGAGGGGCATTGTTTGGTCTTCTGAAGCTAGCTCTATTATCAAAATTTTGAGGATTTATGTATGTTTGCTTCCCCTCTACTTCCAATCTTTCCATCCTAGTTGAAAGTGATTTTAGCAACTTGGTTACTTCATCCATTTGAGGGGGATAGGTAGAGGAACCGAAGGTGGAGGCTTCAGATCTTCCCCTAGGTATGTCCCTATTAGCCTTATTCGTGAGTCGATCTACTTCCAATACGTTAGAATCTACTTCCAGGGCTACATCTTGTATATGATCCAAGGAAGTATCTCTTTTCTCTCTCAACAGGAGGCAAAAATCAGGGTCAAAAGCACTAGCATAGGTAATTTTGGCAGAGTCTTATGTAGGATTTATCTCAACAGGAATCTTATTGTACTTTTTGTTGAATATTTTGGAGAAGTCAGAGACAAATTCTCCCTCCTCTTTCTTCATAGCCCCAAACTCTGCAATATAGTACATAAAGTCTTTTTTATCCCCCCATTGTCTCAAGAAAACATCATCCAAAGATTCAATCCCAGAAATGGATCCAAGGGTCAATCCCCTAAACCATTTCCTGACCTCACGATCAAGGCTCTTGACAAAGACTCTCATCCAGACATCTTCATTTTCAATATTTAGATTGTCTGCATAATTGTAGAAGGAAGCACGATGTTCTTCAACAATTATGTCTTCTTCTCCCATGAACTTGGGAATATATTTTAGGTGATCTCCAGCAAGGAGAGCATTCATTGGATGAGGTAGGACTAGAGGGGCATATATCGTAGCCACTATGGAATCCATTCTATTCCTAGGAGGATTGAAACCTGCCATAGGGATGATAGGTGGATGAGAAATAGGGTGGGAAGGGGTTCAAACATGGGATACTAGAACTGAGCTTCCGAGAGGAAAGGGAAACAGTAGAGTATTTGGATAAAAGGCTACAGGGATTGAAGGAAAAGAGGATTCCCTTTCCGTAGAATCAATAACTCTAACGGGAGGAGGAGTAATAAAAACTGGAGTGGGAAAATATTCTCAGGTCTGGGGTATAGACCAAGGTACGACTTTAGGGGAGAGAGGAGTGACAAGGATTTCTCCCTTCAAATCCAAACTAGGAGGGGAAAACTCAACAAGAACACTCCCAAACTTTAAGCTTCGAGAAACTCCAACATACGGTACAATAGGAGAATGAGAAGAAGATATGAGAGTTTCTAAAGGAGGATAGTGAAAATCATCAGAAATACCTAGTTCAGCAGTAGAACTACCTTCTCGAGGGGCCTTTCCCTTTCTGACAATTTTCTTTGGGTCAGCTTCAGGTGTTGTTAAAGGTAGTTGTGGAGTAGACCTTGTGTGTATGACTCTAGAAGCCACATCTGAAACAACGAAGTCGCCAGTGGATTCACATCAATGGACTCACCACAGTGGATTCGCTAGGTGCATAGTTGCAATCTTTGATGTACTAAGTTCTGATGCACCTTCAAAACTAGTAATATTTGTTGTTCAATCCCAAGGAAAATCTTCAATTTCATCCTCTACAAGAGAGCCATAAATGTTAGCACCAGAAGTCACCTTTGTATTGCGGCAGAGGTAAGCCCAGTACCCATCAATTTTATGTCACAGGTTGGCTATAAGAGGGTCAAATGGGCACAATCTCGAGATAATATCATATTAACTTAGAAAAACCTTGACTGATATGCACAAGTAGGTGAGGTCTTGGTTTAATTTCAATCAGTAGGTTGTAGCAAGGATGAGTAGGAGGAAGACTTTGGCGAGAAAATGTAAAGTTCTGCTGAAGACATCACATCTTTAAGAAACCCAAGAGGAAAAACTTAGACACAAGATCTTATTGAATCCAAGTCTCAAATGAACTGAAAGGAACCATAACAACACTATAATAAAACTTTTATCATAATGCAGTCACAAAAATTCAAGTGAATTGGTCAATCATGAACTCTTTCAGTATCGGAGGAAAACAAGAGGGAAAAAGAAAGTTGATTGCCATTAAACAAGAAATCTCCAACTACAAAGCATGACCAGAGAACTAGAGTGTTCATTAAAACTTTACCAATAAGGAGCTTGGTCTACCATCAACCATAAAAAATAAAAATAAAAACTGAGTATTTACACTCATAACAATTCGCCAGCATGAGAAATGTGATCTGGCTATTACATTCAAAGCTTTGCGTCTGCATATTGCTCTGTCATATTTCACTTGCATTCTCTTGTCAGACGCAATATCAAATCAGTATGGGATTCACAAGAAAATCCATGGTAGGGGAACTTTCGGCTGAGTATCTTCCCTCCACGGCCAATTTTCAATGCTTTCCATTTAAGTGGTGAAACAAGGTTTCAACCACCTCCCCATTTTCATTAGCTACTTTCATCGGGATTAGGGTGAGGCCTAACACCCATGAATGTTCTAGGTGATCTCGTGGCTCCTTCGAGTCAATTCTGACAACTCAAGGTCATGCAGATCTTTCTCTGTGACCATCTCGGGAACTTTTATATTTTGCGCAACTCCTTTTCATCGCCCCACGCGACCTCGAGCCATGACCCTATGCCTATCCCACATGAAATTTCAGGCTTTTGCGTTTCGAGAGTCTTCACTCCCCTTGATTTCAAAAGTTATGCTGCTTGATCCCATGAAATAACCCATCTATATTGATGGTCGAAACTTCTTTTGATTTGATGTCCACAATCATTTTGGGACTTCGCGTGTTGTGAGTTTTCAATACTCTACCCTCCTACTTTTCCTGACTTGCAAAATCATGAAAAGTTGATCCATTGGTCCAGATATCTCCTTTGATCAACGGGTGTGATCTTATCACAATTTCACATTTCACAAGTTCTGATGACTTTCTCCTTGAGCACTCCATCTCATGAAACCACGAAATGATAATCTTGCACCATGCATCCCTTCCCGCACCAATGACTAGGATTGACCTTGTGATTTTGGACCTCTGTTTGACGCTAAACTTGGTGCAACTATATGATCCTAATCTCCTGATGGTCATCAATCTAATCTGCCTGATGCATCTCCACCACTGAAATTTGATCTTTCTCACTCGCTTGATTTGAGTTGATATCATACTACTTCAAGTGTTGTGCTTGGTTCTCATGAATGCGACCTGTGTAGCTTACTTAAATGACTGGTTGATGGCTTGGGAAAAAAAAAAGAATCAGCGACAGAGGCAAAGAGAGAGAAGTGATCGATTTTATGGAAAACATAACGGCTTATGGCCGATACTTCTCAGGAAATACGATAAGGTAAAATAGGTCGACTAAACAGATGAAGGAAAATAAAAGAAAACTATAAGCCAAGAATAAAAACCTAGAATTGGGTTTTCCAATGGAGGAAGAACAGAAAAAATTATAGACCTAGGTGGAAACCACAACCCACAAGAATTTGACAAGTTTATGTGCTAACACTTAGTATGATAATTTTAATATTGTTTTTCAATAGTTCTAAGGAGAAACTCATACGTTGAATTATAGAAGGATCACTTAGCACATCAATGTAGATTTTGATGAGTTTGTAAATTCAATAACTTACATTTAACTAATAGAAACTACAATTAACTTTACAATATTCAATAAATCCACCTATTATAGGAGATGTTTGTTGAAGACTATACAAAGATGTTTTAGGATATAGCGACTATTTCACAAAATTTGGATAGATTTATAAAATTTTGATGAAATGGTTTTTTTTTTTTTTGAATTTGGTTGAATATTCAAATAGATTTGGAGTGTATTATTGCACTAATAATTGTAATAATTTATTTATTTTGATTAATAACTTTTTGAAGTGTTAAGGAAGTATATGTAAGTAAAAATAGTTCATTTTTTATGAAGTGATTATAAATACTTGTGTTACACATTAATCAATATCTTATGGTGGAAAATATTGTTAAGTGCTAAATCCATACGAAAATAATTGTTCTCAAGTACCTAAATTTGACGAAAGACTAAAGTCCCATCCTAGTTAAGACTCTAGGAACCAATAATAAGAATCATGTAGGCTAGCATAATCACAATAGAAATAAGAGGGCTATCCAAAATGAAGCATGGTTCATTATAATGGCAATCAAAACATGTTATATTGGTTTCTTAATACAAAATAAACAAATAAAATATGAGTGCACAATAAATCCTCACATCAAATGAAAATATACCTCAAATTCTCCATTAAGAATGCCAAAATATTATACAATGTTACCCAAGAGCAGAGATCTTTCTTTTGTTGCTCGAAGAATCAATTCAAGTGGTTTTTCACCTAGGTGTGGTTCATCGCTTGGGAGACTGCACAAAGAAAAAACATTGTTATAAGTTTTTTTCCATAATGAATTAAAAGACTTACAAAATAATACTTTGTAATTCAACATAATACAACTCACTATAGATGGTATTGAAAATTGTGAGGGAATTACCCTCCTCCATGAACTAATCACTTAGATATTCCACCCTGTGTCAATTATAAGTATCGAATCATGAAATTTAAAAAAATATGCATAAAATCAATTCCATTCATGACACATAAAAATTGATCATCAACACATTATCTCACCATGAATATAAAAGGAATTGATGGAGACTCATTGGAAGGTGGAGTTCTCATTTGTACAATCTGATCTGAGGCAACATCTATTGTGGTAACCTTGGTCGATGGCGTAGATGGAAATGGTGGTCAGGGTGGGTGGCATACGGGTGCATCCACTATGGATGGATGCGATGGAAGAGGTGGTGCATATGGGTGTCCTTCGGGTGAATGGAATAAGAAATATGGTGGGGGTGGGAGGAAATTAATCCCCACGGGTTGTACAAGTGATGGAATAAATCTTGGCCTGGAAACATGTAACCCAAAATCTATGGTCAGGTTCCCAAGGACTGGACTAGTATTGTAACTAGAAAAAATATCAACAACTTGCATACATATTAATAATATTTTTATTAGTATCAAATAGTAAAATTAAACAACACAAATACAAAAAAAAATGATATTTAAAAGATATTTAAATCAACACATGATACCTGTGAAGCAAGTGACTTGTCCATCTTAGGTGGACATTGCTCAACACTTCCTAGTCCTGCAACCTATAGAAACAAAAAAACGTTATAAATTTGAGGATGCCAAAAAATAAAGAAATCATTATAGTGAATTTATCAAATGTGACACATGCATGTGTATGCAACACACCGAATGAGCAAGCTGCCTCTAATGATACACCAGTGGTGGATACAGACACTGATGAATCTATCAGCGTAGAGGGTCTTCTATACGGGCATAACAACTGTAAAATATCATACAATAAAATATCAAAATAAATACACAAAATACTATATAAATATATAACAATGAAGAACATAGAGATAGTTAAGACACTAACCTCGTCCATGAAGCTCTAGTGTCCACTGGCCTCCATAGGCCCATAGAAAGTCTACCTTTAACTTGAGCATTTGTGAGGCTCACATGAACGGTTTCTCTATCAATGTGCCCTTTCTTCGGTGAAATCTTCTCTAGGGGTTGAAGGTCTAACCCCTATGTTAATGTCACCAGTAGGAACCTCGTGCCGAGATAGTGAAACAAAACTACCATGCTGCACTAGACTTCAATTCAAGGATGATAGTGCTACATGTACCTATTGTAATCCATCTTCAACAATAGGATGTTGGGAAGGGGGGTTAGGCCTCTACCTGGGGGAATGAGGAACTAACATGGGATCACATCTAGCATGCTCTAGGTCACGTGCAGAGCCTCGACCCACCCCCTGGATGTCACCAATGTTGATTTAGTTCACATGGTGACTCAAATTAAATTCTATCCATAATTTTCTCAAAAAATATAAAGGCACCTCCCTGTTATTGCAGTGAGGTTTATCAAATACCATGAACCACCTATCCATCCAGTTATCATTAAATTGTAGGTGGATACACCAATCCATACAAATATATTTCTTGTTGACAAGTGATTGTTGTCTAGTTCAAGGATCAATAAAAAGAGACATCATAGATTGTTTTGAAATACCCAAGTCTCTAGCTTGTTTTCTATCCAGTCCATTCCTATAAAACCCGAACATTCTAGCCCTATATTCAAAGATAGAATTTAATTTTTTATGGAAAATTGCAATGGACCTCACAATGACGTCCAATGAAGTGGCCAAGGACTCTTGACTAGGTTCTTTTGTGCCCCTTATTTCATTTACAAATGATATCAACGTGGCCAACCCCTCATCAATCTGTGTGTTTATGTTTGGTGGTTGTGGTGGGTTGGGATTTTCCTCACCTTGGTCTACTTGTGGATGATTCACATTGTCTATGGGTTCCATATTAATAATATATGTTGCAATTTAATAAGGAAATTTAATAAATGCACTTGTGATAAAGGTATTACAAACAACAATTTCGTTTGAAGAATCTAGAGTAAAGAAAGATTAGAAACAACCCATGAATGTAGAATATGGTGCAATGATGAAGAACCAAACATGAGAGCTTGTGCCATGTCCTAAATGGATAATTGTTATAGGGTTTCAAATGGGTTTATAAGACAAAATTTAATTCAAATGGGGCCATAGAGAAATTCAAATACAAAATGAATATTATTCAAATAATTATTAATCTTGCTTCAAATCTTAGCTGGTATATTCATCAAATATATGTTAAGAATACATTGTTCATTGAGAATATCCATCAATAAATATATATGGAAAGGGTCTCACCACATGGTAATCCAAGCACCGAATACAAAAGTTGATACTAGTGAGGAAAATGGATGAAAGCAACCTCTTGGAAACTCTGCACATCTACAACGTATATTTATTTGGCGTCTTCTCACTTTTAAATGCAATTCCTCTAGATTTTTTCAACTTTTCCTTCTATGGTAAAATCCACTAATGTTGATGTTAATGTGAAAGATGAGAACGTCCATTGTCATTGCATATGAAAATTTTAGAGACCTGTGGAATAAGAAATTAATATAGACATTAATGATGACGACAACTAACACAAGCTCATGGATTTGGGCTTGGATCAGACTACTTAGTAAGAAAGAGTAATAACACAAATTTTAAAATTATAAAAATTAAAGAAAAACACATTTTTAATAATTATTTAATTTTTATTATAATAATAATATAATTTTAAATTCAGGATCAAGTCAAACATTAAAATGGTGTATAAAACATTTTGTGTGAGAGACAAGAAACCCCTTTTCCTATAATTATTATGTATTATAAATATTAATATTGATGTGTACTATTCTAACTATAAACATTGATAGTAACTAAAAATAACCATAATACTTAACAAATATCACTAGTATTATGATTTTCAAGTATTTAGTTATGGTGAGAGGAAGATACTTTTATATTTTTTTTAATTGATTTGATTAAGAAATCAATCAAGTTAAAAATGTAATTTTAATGTTAAAAAATATAAATAACAATAGATTTGACCAAGTTCTTTCAAGTATTTGGTTATGGTGAGAGGAAAATACTTTTATATTTTTTTAATTGATTTGATTAAGAAATCAATCAAGTTAAAAATGTAATTTTAATGTTAAAAAATATAAATACAATAGATTTGACCAAGTTCTTTCCATATAAGTTTTAAGGAAGACACAAACTTAAAAAAAACCCTCCTTAATATATAGAATATATATAACTTTGGTCCATGCTTTTATCATTAAAAAAAAATAAGAAGATAGAGTATATAGGTTATGTTATGTTTGATGTTTTGTTTGTTTTGTTTTGATTATTTAAATTAATAAAGTAATATTTAAATTAGTAAAATATTAAGAGCTCAATATGTTACTTGTAGGAAGTGAATTTGATTGAGAAGGATAATAATTATTCCTCCCAATTATTAGAACTAAATTTATTTGACAATAATATATAAAAGTACATACATTTATAATCTTTTTTTAAGATGAAAATAAATAACTCATTAATTATATATGAACAAACACATTATTAATTAAAATTATTTAAATTATAAAAAAATGAACCATAAATGGCAATTAAAAACTAAATTTAAATGTGAAATGCCAATGCAATGAAAAAATCTATAAATAAGTCATATTAAATAACTCATATAATTTATATGAGCATGAGTGCTTAAGTCATATTAAATGACTCATATAATTTATATGAGCATGAGTTTTTGACACTGATTATTCTAAGAAACCAAAAACTATGAATACCTTATTTCAGCCGATACCTACAAGGGAATGTTCATAAAAACTTATAAATATGGATTAAGGATAGAAAAGTCCTTCCACCAAACTTATATGATTTAAACTAAACTTATGTGTGCCACTTGAAAAACTTATATATATGGATTAAGGATAAAAAAGTCCTTCTACCAAACTTATATGATTTAAACTAGACTTATGTGTGCCACTTGAGGATAGAAAACCACTTGAATAATGAAAGGTTGCAAGCTTTATAAATGTTGAAAGTCAAATAAAGTCTTGAAGAAACATTACAACTTTTAATGTTTGCTCCATTCACCCATGTAATGAGTTAACATACCATACCATGAGGCATAAAAACTAGTCTCAAGAGAGAGACTCATGGCATGGTGAAAGGGTTCGCTCACACTGTGAGAGAGAAAACTAGGGTTGTGAGTGATTAGTGGTTAATTGATTATCCAAATATCATGAAGGAAAAAATAAGATGTTAATGAAAAAATGTTAAACAAAAGTTGATATTTTATGAATTCTATATTAATAAACCTTATTGCATAATCATTTTGCATGTAATTTTATCATTCAACAAAAGGTTAATCATAGTTTTCATGCACCGGCTCATATATATATATTCATATATATATATATATATATATAAAATAAATTAATTAAACAACGTATATCAAAATATGTAATATGTAAAGTATGATAAAAAATAAAGAGAAATATAAAAAATATAAAATAATCATAATACCTATACCATAGGAACAATGTACATATAAAAATTCAAAGGTAATAATACATAAACCTAGTCAATATTAAAAAAAGGGCATTTATTTAATCTTTAATTGCATGTTAAGAAATAAAGCATGGGAATCACTTGTATAGGAGAAGTATAATTAAAAATTTAATATCTCATAAAAGGGAGTTTTGAGGGATGGGATGAATTATGGGGACATTAGTTACTTATATGTGAGATGAATATGGGTTTTTTTCTATGATGGAGGATAAATATTTATGGTACATTGATTTGATATCTCAGGTTAAGGTGAGATACTTTATTGGAAAGAGGGGGTAAGTTTAGGTTAGGCTGGTAAAAGGGGGAATAAGATTAGGAAAGTGAAAGAAAACTTATGTTGTTTGTTTATTTTTTTAACTTGAATTATATTTTAATGTATGAATAATGTTATCCAACAAATTTGAACTTGTTTTTATCATATTCATAGTAATTATAAATTCATGGTATAGGCAATGCTTTGTAATTATAAAATAATTAGGGTCTTCTTAGGTAGTTAGTCAGAATTTTTTGGAACTAAGTGATAAGGATAGGGGCTGAGATGGTGTGGAGTGTCTAATGATTATGGAAGATGAAACACTGGATTATATGGTTGATTTAATAGAGGGACAACTGATCTGGTCTACCCTAAGACTTGACCAACTTAGCATTCCAACTGAGCTATGGTGGAAATGGTTGAAAGGGTTGTTCCGATCGACATAGGAAATGTTGGAAATTTTAGGCAAGTTGGCCTAAGGATTATCCACCAATGGAATTTGAATGAATTTGCAACTAGAGGTGTAAGATAATTGTAGATATGGAGCATACCCCGATGGAATTAATAGTATATCGACTATCCAATAGATGATGTATGAAGTGAATGGTCCAGATGACCTCAGACATGCCTTCTTCAGGATTGATAGTGATGGATTCGTTAAAGGAATTTATGATGAAGAGAGGGAATTTATCCCACCGCAAACATAGTGAGGGGATATTGAGCTTCATCTCTATAACTCTTTGGGGCTTTCTATTAAAAAACAAGAGATAGTTTTTATTGGTAAGCACCTAGAATTTAACCTATTGAGTGGCTCATCCATAGTGGAAATAAGGAGCCATGGGAAACCCTCACTAAAAGAAGAGAAAAAATATAAGAGAAGGATATGCATAGCAAAAAATCTTAAGCTGGTAAGCCTAAATTTGGGTTTAAAAGATTGATTAAATAATGTTTCGGAACTAGAAGAAAAGAAAGTTGTAAGAATGCTTCCTTGTAAAAATATGTCTTTTGAATCTTTAAAGGATTACACGAGGCTAAACTTTGAACCTATGGTAGGATATGCACCACACATAATGACCCAACTAAGGGGTGGTTGATATGGATTATTATTACATCAGGAGAGGTAAATAATGTTCTATAGATAATGTGGAAGTGGGGATCCCAAAACCTTTCCTTCAAGAAGTCACATGTCGAATTTGATGCCAGAGCAACCGAAGTGGGAATTTTACTAGTATGGGTTTGAATAACAGGGATACCATTGGTATTATGGTGAGAGGATGTTTTTGAAGAAATAGGAAACTCCCTTGGGATGTTTTATGAAGATAATTTATCTTTTTGGGACACTAGGTATTTCGAGTTGGAAAGAATATTGGTGGGTATTGAAACAAATAAAGGATTGGTAGAAGACTCGGTTATCAAAAAAGGTGAATATGATCCAAGTGGATCTCGGTGGCTAACCACCTTTTCCACTGGATCAACATTTCAAGCCTATGGTTTTGATAAACCATTATATTCACCCTTTTGATGGGGAATGTAATGTAATACCATATTCATTTGTTAATTACATACATCATGTAATGATATTATCTACATGCCTACATCATAGCATTAATGCAATTGATCCCATTAGAACTCTACAGTTAAGCATGCTCAGGCTAGAGTAGTATTGGGATGGGTGGTCGCCTGAGAAGTCCTAGTGTTTTACATGCCTGTGGAATTTTATAAACTTAGATTAATGTATCCCACATGCATCATGGGAATTGTTCTCCTCTCACTCTCTCATATATAATTGAGGTGAAGGAGTCCCTTTAAGGATGCAATAGAGTCTGATGTAAATATTGTTGTTAATGAAGCGTAACCAACATCTCTTTTTTTTCATAGATAAGCTACCCCATTCTGTCTATTTGTGTTCCATAATGTTTTTCTATATTATTCATTAATAGAAGTTGGGTTTCACTATACTTTTGTGTTCTCTGATATATTTTGTTTCTGTCTCTTTTTGTTCTCAACATAATATGGATCAGTGGTATCAAAGAAACATTCTCCTTGTCGTTTTTTAGAGAAGGTCCCTGACAAGGTCAAGGTATAGAGATTTGGGTCTCGAGCTAGTTTCGCTTAAGGACAACCTCTCTCACTAGCCCAAGCAACCTCCCATGGTGGAATAAAAGAGAGATGACAAAGAAGGAGATTCTTTTAAGACGTTGCTCAAGGAATCCCTCGTGCAATAGAGGAATAATATGTTGGACAAATTTTCTCTGATCCTTCGAATACTATCGATGGCGATGACCGGGGCATCTTCGACAAGCAACCATTTCCAAGGTGCGACACCCTTCAAGGTACAAGTCAATTTTGATATACCCTTCTTTGAAGGCCCGATAGATGCATATGCTCTAGAAAAATGGTTGAATCTTATATAATTTTATTACTCCATCCAAAATTTCTCAGACAGTGAAAATATCACCTTTGCACTCCTTAAATCCCTTCCCCATGTCAGAGCTTGGTGGGAAGGATACTATGAGAGGTATATTGAGATGAATATACACTATTCAGGAGAGAACCTGCTTGGAAGGACTTTGTATATTCCCTAAATCATGAGTTCTACCATGTTAGAAACTATGATTATCGGTACATGATATGGATGACTCTGTGTCAGAAAAGAGATCAGACGGTGTCAAAGTACACTAACATCTTTCATACCTTCTGCTCAAAGTTGGGTATCAAAGACTCTGAGAGGCACCTAGTTTTGAAGTATCGTAATGGTATACAAAGGTACATCCAAACGGAGATGTATTTCTTGGACATCTCTTCACTGGGAGATGCTTATCAATATGCAGTCACAATTGAGCAGAAATTCAAGAAACAGAGTAAGTGGGAGTTTGGGTTTGAAAATACACCACAATAGAATCATGGAAAAGGAAACCATAACTCATAGAACAAAGGACATAACAAGGAAGGTGAAAATCAATATATTTGTTCCAAGATGAAAGAAAAGAAGGGTAATAGGAATTCTAAGAAAGACACTGGAAAGTGGTGTGAGTTTCACAACAACCCCTGGCACAACATCGATGAATTTTGCTCGAATCAGTCATTGGTGTCCGAGCTCAAAGAAAAATAATCAGAACCTAAATTGGATTCTGATTCAAAGCATAATAAAGGGAAATATATCATCAATGTAGAATCCACTGCTACCATCATGGCCAAAAAAATACAACTAGAAGGACCAGAGGAGATTGAGGATGAGGAGCGCCTCTTCCACTCGTAGATGTGGGTAAAGGGGACCCCACTTCATTTCCTTATTGACATCGAGAGTCATAAGAACCTCATCTCAATAGAGGTTATCAAGAGATTGAAGCTTCCAACAATGCCACATACACACCAATGCACCATTAGATAGTTGATCCAGGGATGAGACATATGTGTTATCCAATAGTTTCACTTGTCTTATGGAATCAATCCCTTCAAGGATTAGGCAGTGTGTGATGTTTCCCCACTTGAATTCTATGATTTTCTTTTAGGAAAACCACATATGTGGAAATATCATGCTATATATGATTCTCATCCCTGTAGTGTCATTGTTACTCTAGGAGGTCATCTCTACAGGGTAGCATAGGTAGCTCCTACTATTACTACTTCAATGATATTGGAAAAACAATGCCACAAAGTAATGTCTCAGACCACAAATTTCTACATTTTTCCTTCGTGTGAGATGAATTTGAGTTTTGTATTATGCCTGAGGATAAACATTTCTAGTCCATTTTTTGAGTTGATATGTGAGGTAAAGGTGATATACTTGACTGGAAAGAGGGGGATTAAGGCCAAGAAAGTGAAAGTTGAAGGAATTCTATTGTTAATATGGAAACATGGTATAATTTTGGTGGAAATAGCACCAATTTATAAAATTGAAAGAAAAGTTATTTTGTTTGTTCCTTTTTCCTACTTGAATTACACCTTAATGTTTTTACTCAAATTTTTCCTTTTTAAACTTGTTTTTACCATACTCATAGTAATTATAAATTCATGCTATATATAAAATCTAAAATGGATATTATATTTAGAACATCAAAATGCTAAATTGTAATTAATGAATCACATAGAAATATATTCATTATTCTAGAATACCTTCCTTATGAATTATATCTCTAATAGCCATCTGTGATAAGTATGAAATTTAAATTTTAACCTTGTACTAGGGTGCTTGCACAAATATGATGGTCAAAAAAGTGGAAATGGGGTGTGAAGGAGTGTGTGCACATTATTATAAATGAACACATGTTCCTAATCCTATAGCCTCGGTGCTCATCAAATTGCCACACACACTTTCCAAATAGGATTTTGGGGGAATGTGTGCATGTTACTATGTTGACCATGCATGTGTTCAGGAACATGTGCACTTTCTTGTGTTGAGTGTGCACATGCTTAGGAACGTGTGCACGTTCCAAAGTAGAAGCATGCACATGTTCATGTGTTGAGATTCACATAATAAAGAACATGTTTGATTCTCGAGTAGAAGCGTTTGCATGTTCATGTTCCTATATACTTCAATCAATTTTCCTCTATATTAAAGTCAAAGAAAATTTCCAAGTTCATTCATATGCACATATATTTTGAAAAATAACTATATGGGACACCTAAAGTCAGGATAATCCCCATTGATGGTAGGCAACTAGAGAATCCAGGTAGTGATAAAGGATCTCTTGTTACATCCTTGTAAGTTTTAAACCATTGAATGAAAATCCCAAAAAAATTGGCCAGGGGCTCCTACTCCTAAACCTCAAATAGGGGTGTTTTGACCGGAAACCCTATGAACCCCACCCCCCCCGATGCATTTGATGCACGGAAAAAATATGCTTGTATTTTTTCAAAGACCCTAGGACACATACCTACTACTCAAAACCACCTAGTAGCACTAAAATCCCCAACCATAGGCCAGGCCAACAAATGACAACTGAAAACCACATGAAATATTGATCCCACTTGCATGACCTCCAAATTTTGTCCTTTACCTATTTGTGGGAATATTGGCACCATTAGGGGCTTTGGAGGAGTAGGAATTGGCCTTAATAT
>ML778338.1:479833-494287 GCA_009831015.1 Picea engelmannii
GAGAGAGGGAGAGAGGGAAGGAGAGAAAGAGAGGGAGGGAGAGGGAGAAATGTGGGGAGATATTGGATATAGTGTGGTATAGAGAGAGAGGGAGAGGACAATAGAGATAGGGGGGGAATATTGAGAGAGAGTGGGTATATAACGGTAGAGAGAGAGAGAGAGAGAGAGAGATCTATAAAATATCATGGATATTCCATTGTAACAATTTGTTACAATAGATATGATAAGTAAAAATAAAATCTACACTATGAAGGTTAAATTCCCTTAGATTCCATAATTCTTAGTTACTAATTTCCTGCTTATGCACGAAATGGATAAAATGTGGAAAATAGAGAATTGTAAAATACAATCACACACCATCCAAAAAATAACACAAATATTTTCTCTGGGAAAACTAGCTAGAAGGTGAGGCTACTCTGCTCTCTTTTATTTGGTATTGAAATAATGCAAGTGCAAAGGAGAAGGTACTCTCTATGGAGTTACCCAAGATATATGGCCTATTAGGCTACTAAAAAACATTAATTCCATATGTTGTGATATCTAATTTCCCACTCCCAGTTGTTCTTATCTACTATGGAACAAAATACAATAATGTAGAATGGAACCCCTTCTCCTCCTAGAGGTTCGATATTTAACATAGCCTGATAGTTGTCTAGGTTTAGGGAATTGACTTCCTCAACCCTCAAATAGTGATTAGGTTTGGAACTTCTAGAATATTTTAGAAAATTCACTACGTGGATATCCCCACACATTTAAGTAATGAGGGATGACATGGCATCCACTTGCACCATGGTGATCAATATGGTAGGTCAACTTGTGGGAGGCATAACTTTCTCATACAAACTTCAATTTAGGAGATTATAACACTGATGGAAATTTATCAGTGCATAGAATATAGACGATGGATTTATAGTAAGGTTTTGACAATAAAAAAGTGTTGTTTGAGGCCTCAAAATGGCTCCAAAAGATTTCAGATAGTTTTTTGGACCCAAATGGCAGGCGCTAAAATGGATCTGCAAGATGATTCCTCTAATTTTATCACCCATAAATCATTGAGACAGATGAAAAATAATATAATGATATATTCTGGATCATACCTCCCCATTTATGGAGTCTTTTGGTCCCCAAAATCTTTACTGAATGAGGTGAGGAGAGTTTTCCTCTACCTTCTTCCTTGAGTTCCACTTTTCTTTTCCTTGAAGTTGTCCTTTCAACCCAATCTGCCAAAGGTCTTTCTACCCCTGTCAAGTAGTTATGGACTTGTTTTGCAAAACTATCTCCTCTTCCAACTCTACATGAGAATCTAGTGTTAAGTCCTCTATGGAAGGTAAGACATGCTCCTCCACCTAATCCAACATGGAAGGCTCGTGGAGTTTGAGATTCTCCACATTCACTACTGAGTAAATTCATATGTATTGGGGTATATTGAGTCTATAGGCATTATCTCCTACATTTTCCAATACCTCAAAATAACCATACCACAAAGCCTTTATCTTTTTACCATACCCCTATAGTCTTTCCTTATTCAATTGTAACAATACTATGTATCCCACTTTGAATGTTTTCTCTATTCTATTATGGTCATGTCTAGCCTTGTACTTTTCTCATGACTTCTTCAACATCTCATGTACTTGGAAATGGATCTACTTTATCTTATAAACATTTTTTTCTACTTTTAATGAAACTCCTATGAGGTCCTTCTTCACTATTCCTTGTTTTTTGTATAGAACATCTAAGGGTGAAGGTTGAAAATATCCAAAGAAAGTTTCAAAAGGTGATTTACTAGTATAAGTGTGGACTGATCTATTATAAGAGTATTGTATATCGATTATATTTTCATCCTAGGTCTTCAAATGCTTCTAGTTTAACCCCTCAAGAGTTGCACCAAAGTCCTATTGATTAATTTTGTCTTCCCCTCTCTCTATGGATGGAATGTTGTAGACATATTGTGATTAGTGACGATATTCTCCCATATTTTAGTCTAGAATGCACTGATAAATCTGATATCCATGCCTGATATTATGATCCTTGGTATCCCAAAGTGCATTAAGAACCGTTCAAAGAACATGTTTGTTTCTTCTTGTCCCTTTATGGTATTTCTACAAGGCATGAGAATGCACATCCTACTAAATCTTTCAGCTACCACAAAGAGATAGTCATGTCCCTTCATGTTTGTTGGTAAAACTCCTACAAAATCCATGGAAATAATTTCCAAAGGTTGAGTGGGTATAGGTAAGGGATGGTATAGACCTTGCCTCCTATTACTAGGCTTGCTAGTACAACAAAGTATACATCCTCTAATATATCGTTCTACATATTCTTTCTTTTTGGTCTGGTATACATACCTCTGTAAGTTGGAAATTTTCTTCCCAACACCAAAATTTCATGTAACCTTGGAGGTGTGAACCTCTATGATAAGTTCCAATTTTTCACCTTTAGGGATGCAGAGCTTGTCGAGATTGTAGAGTAAAAAATTCTTGAAATGATAGTCATCCTTGTTGTCACCTTCTTCTATATGAATTTGGCCCTATAGCTGTTGAAACACCTCCTTGAAGTCCTCATATTTTGTGTATGTATCTATGTATGCATCATTGATAAAAGGCTCCATGTTAAAAAAAGTTCCCAAAGCTAGAATCTTGATGTGGGTGGCCTTGAAAGCATGTCTACCAACTCGTTTGTGCTTCCCTTCTTATACTTGATGACTAGATGAAATTGTTGTAAGAACCCCATCCATTTGTAGTGTCTGGCTTGTTGTAACTTACTTTAGGCTTTCAAATCATAGATGATTTTAAGGATGAAAATTTATCTCAAACTATAGAAACATTGGCGAATCTACTAGTCCTTAATATGCAAACTACAAAATGTTTGGTGATATTTTTGTAAAAATATTCAAATTTATAAGGATTTTATATAGTTTTTATAAACTTTAGGATATTTATTTGGTAAAAATAAATATTCTATAAAATTTGGGAAAATCATTTTTAGAAAAAATGGAAATTGGCAAAACATTTTGGGAAAAGGGATGGAAAAATAGCCCATGAGCAATATATAGCCCTTAAAATTTTCTATGTTTTAAATACTAGAGTGGATACTGATCTATGTGGATGATGGTATCCTTTCCCATCATATAGTTCTTCCACTTTTTGGCAGCTTGTACCAAGAGATATAGATCCTTGTTGTAGGTAGGGTAGTTGATGACCGCCCCATGAAATAATTTATAATGATAGAAGAAATGACTTCCTCCCTACATTAGAACTACTCCCATGACATACCCACTTGATTCTGTCTCCACTTCGAAGGGATCTTGCAAGCTTGGTAGTGCAAGCACTAGTTCTTGACTGATCTTTCTTTTCATCTCCTCAAAGGCCTTATGTTGATTCTTCCCCCACTGGAAACTCTTATTGCCTATTTTTATTTAATGGAGTGGTGAAAATACCATTGAAAATGAGACTATGAACTTCCATAAGTACTATTGTCCCCCAACAAAGCTCCTAACTTATGTCCAATTTGTAGGAATTGGCCATTTCATGATGGCCTCCATCTTGGTGGGATCTATCTTTTCATTTCAATTTTTTTTTGCATGGGAGTGACAACTCTAGTGTATGTGTTTGTTGAATTGGTTGCCTCAGATTTAGGTTTGGGATGAAAAACTTGGTGGTTTGAGATGAAAATACATTAAAACCTCTATTTTTTTAATACCTCTCAATATCTATATTTTTGACGTTATTTTTCTATAGGCTACACAAATCCATTGTTGTTGAAATTATAGACACACATAGAGTCGAGTACACACACACACACACACACACACACACACACACACACACACACACACACATATATATATATATATATATATATATATATATATATATATATAAGCGCTATATAAGCTATATATATATATTTTTCTGCTATAATGTTTTATAAGCTTAACCATTTTCAAAAATAAGTTATATGTTGCATTAGAACAAACTAAGATCTATAATATTAAAAAATAATTTTTTTTTATAATGTTAATACCCTTGTCCCTATACTAATGCAAGGCCTTGTAATTTCATGGATATAATGAGTTTCATAATTTTAAAAAATATAAACTTAATATTATAAATTTAAAAAAAAAAATACCTCGCACTAGAACAATGTGTTCTCTACAATTCTACAAAAACATTTAAGGAAATTCTACATTGAAGGTACTCAAAACTTGCAGTAATGGAAACATATGCATTATATTTTTCTTGAAAAATAACATACCACTATTAAAAACTCAAATTTCACATAGAACACAAATTGTATAAATAAAAATTATATAGTTGGAAAACTAATTCAATTTCATACATTTCATCTTTTTACACCATATTCAAATTCATTGTAAAAGTACATTGAATAATCCCTCCAAGTTAACAAATTTATATTTTTCCATGTTTACATCGCCATTAACATGTCATGAGAGGCCATCATTAGCTTTCACCAACCCACTATTGATTGATTTAGCAATTTATGAAACAATTGATGCAATTATTCATTTTAGACTCTATTAGTTCCCCCCATTGAATGTAATGAAACTTACAATTTTGTAATTTTCTACTAATTTGAAAAGAAACAAATTAATTAGCATGAGGTTTGAACCATATTAGTGCTTAAGACTATTGTTAACATAAGTGAGGCCTTTACACTTGGTAATAAAACCCTTATTTTGAGCCCTTAGGAAGTTAACTTTGGGACAAAGTTTCTTGAAAGAGATGTGTATGTAATGACTAAATGTAACCACTCCTACCTGATTAGCTAGGGATGACTCCAATATAAGAATAATTGATTAATGAACCTTATAGATTTCATTTTATAGATTGCATTTCCTAGGGAAAACTCCCAAGTAATTCCCCTCATTTTGAGGATGGTACCCAAGGAAAATTCTAGAATCTTCAGGGCAGAAGGCCAATTAACTATAGGGCTCGAAGACATTACAATAATATAATTATCAAGAGCTCAACATACTAACTTGTGGGAATTGAACTTAGATGGGGAGGATAACAATCATTCCTCCCAACCAACTAAGCTGAACCCAATTGACAAGTATTTTTTAAAATAAGTTATATATATATATATATATATATATATATATATATATATATATATATATATATATAATCTTTGACTTTTTTATTTTTATTTTTTAAATATCCATTAAAAAGGAAATTTCTTTTCCTAAAAAAAACACCTGGCGCTAATTCATTGTTTTTTCTAATTTTGTTTTTCAAATTTGGTTTCCTTGCATATTTTTTTATTTTAAAATTATCTTATAAATTATATATGTTATTTTAAAATTTAAAAGGATTGTTTTCATTTATAATTTATAATTTAAAATGTTGAGTTTTTTTTTTTTCATTTTAAAAGAATGTATCATTTCTTCCTTAGTTTTGTAATTTTAGCCCCTCTCTCCAAAAAAGGTGTTGTAGGTAGTACCGAGTTGTGAATTGAGTATTGATTTTGAGGTTTTGTTTCACAGTGGCACTGGTTGTCAAGGTCATAGTATCAAACAAGTTGTAATTTTAACCTTGAAATAAAAAAGATAGTGCTATTAATGGCACCATTGTTTGATTTGGGGATCAATTTAAAGGTTTTTGTTCCCAATAGTACTACTTGTCAAGGCCAGAGTTTCAAATGAGTTTTAATTTTAATCTTGATAAATAATGGGCGCTATCAGTAGAATCCCCTTTTTTATTTTGGCATTGATTTTAAGGTTTTTGTGTGTAGCAATATCAATTTTCAAGGCCATGATATCAAACAAATTGTAATTATAACTCCAAAATAAAAAAAAGAGGGTGAATCTGAGAGCAACATTTTTCGATTCGAGAGTTCATTTAAAGTTTTTTAATTGGAACTTTATAGGGATTTAAGATCATGGTGGAAAAATATTGTAATTTTAACCTCGAAAAAAAGGGGTGATTCTGGTAGCACTAGTTTTTTATTCAAGGGTTTATTTTGATGGCTTTGACGCAAAAATATGGGCTTTTAGAGATATATTTCTTTCTTTGAGGTCACAATTCTCTTCAATTCGGTAAATAGGTTCCACAACACTCGAGAGCACAAATGCACACCTTCAACCCCCATCACTCATCCTCTCAGAGAAGTGAATTTGAGCATGTGTGCATTTATGTAATGCAAATCCAAAGATTCACCACTTCATGCTCTTGAATTCATACCTTCAACCCTCCATAAATGTGTACCTCCACTTGCAACCCACTTTCACAATAAGAATAAGGTATTCATTTTTGTAACAAATGCATACCCTCCACTCACCTCCATAAATTCATACCTATACTCATGACTCACCCTCAACAAATGCACACTTTCACCCTTGAAGGGGGAGTGGTGTATAGATGTGCATTTGTAGTATGCATTTAGGAGGGTGGATGGTAGAAAAGGGTTGAAGGTTACACAAATACACACTTTCACCTTCTTGACCAGTTGACACTCTTTTACACCATGCAATTCACACCTTCAACAATGAGAGAGTTGTTGTTGTGGGCTTCAAGGTGTGCACTTGTGATATACATTCAAGTGGGGGGTGAGGGATGAAGATTCAAAAAATGCACATTTCCACCCCTTTGATCACCCATCATCATTCACCCAATTACAAATGCATACCGTCACAATTATGGTAGAAAGAAAGTGGATAGAATGTGTGCATTTAAAAACATGAGTGGTAAGGGTGAATGTGTGAATTTTGTATAACAAATGCATACCTTCACTATCCCACCTCTTAATTTTTTTTTTTAACATATATTTTAATTTATAAAAGAAACATCATTTTATTATTTTCAAATTATCCTTGTATATATTTTAAACTCCCTTAATATAATTTTTTTTTTCAATCCCATGTTAAATTTATTATTGTCATGTTCCCACAGTTTTCCCATAGTATTTGTCGAATTGTCTAACATCCCCAACCACCTATACTAGGCCATGCTACTACAAAACACTCTAATATTTCTATGAATCAACCAATTTGTAAGATCCCCAACATATGAATGAGCAATGTTACTCTAAAACGCCAATTCGCAGATACTATACTAAACTCTAGTTTGCGCAATATCACTTGAAGTAATGCATTCAAACTCAAACTGAGATGCGCCACACTAACTTACTCCTTTTAACACAAATTTACACAACATAATAACTCAAACGAATGTGAACACCAACATACTAATAACACAACACAAATGTGCGCACAACCACCCTGGCATGACACACCAATTCTGCTTTCCCTATGCATGGGTTCTAATTCCCTGTACACACACATGAATTCTCATAATATTTCTGCAACAGTTCACCACTGAGATTGGGATTAACCCCACCAAAGAAAAATGGGTTCCTAGTGATAGGCTAAGGTCTGATTCTCAACAAAATTTCTCAGTCCAAGATTCCTATTGCTACAACTAGCCTACATTCCCGCATTCCCCATGCACCTGTCACACCCAAGGACATGTGCCCCTTCTCTTCTCAATAGTCCTTCAACATCCCCTCTTCCCTTTTAGGGTTACCAGCAATAGGCTAGACCAGAAGTCTCTGAGCCCTGCAACTAATGCCCAGCGCACCAAGGAACAATTCCCAGAAAAACTCACACCTAGAGAGTATTCTCACAGGCCTAACAACCTGCCTCTTCAATATCATATCTCTCACCTAGAGAGACTTCTCACAGGCATGACAACCTATCTCTTCAACAAAAATACTCAGTTTACAAAATATAAAACACATACAGTCTTTTCTCTGCAGATAACATAATATTCATATTTTACATATAGTCTGACCCCCTTCTGCTCACAAGAAAGTGAATAATGAAGAAACCCGCATAATGAGTTCTCTTCACTCAAATTACACTAAGGCTCATCAATATATATTCCATTCCTTCAACTCAACACTTGTCACCTTCATAAGTAGCTATAGCCACTTGGTGACTTGTTCCCTATCTCGAGAAGTTAGGATAAAATAATTATCCAACATTACACTTTTCCGAAAATATTATAAAATATTCCCTTAAGAATTAAGTATCACCCTCCTTTTCCCTTTCTTGGCGGATTCAACCCCCCCATCTCTTTTCATCTGAGTGTGTCTGCGCGAAATGATATAATTTATATTAATAACCATGATTATATTTACATGGATAGGTGCTCTGGCCTATCGTTTTCCCGACACACCAACCTCATAATCAAACAGGATCTTTGACCTCAATACATATACATCCATATATATATATATATATATAACTTAGCTCTGCATGCACTCCTAGGTCATTATTGTGAACTTACCTAAGTGCACACAACCCTATGAAATATGCACACTTACCTAAGTGCACACAACACTTATGAAATGTGCGCACCTTGTCTTTGAAATCTATTAGCACTCTGTAAATATGTTCGGCCGATAAACAGACGACGAACGTAACTTTCTCAACTAACTTTGAGACCTGAAACTAACCTTTCATATCTAGAGAGGGCTCTCTCGGAATGTGCGATCTCCGGGAAGAATATGGCTTTGGAAGCAATGGCTATATTTAACACCTTTGATAAAATGAGTTTTGGTTATATTGGCACAAGAAAGTAAGACTTGGGCTATGAAGTCAATTTGAGGAAATGACAGAGGTGAATGACTCAATGAATGAACTTGAGAGGATAAGTCTAGGAGAGAAACAATATTCATTGTAAAACTGTAATGTGTGGCGAGGAGAAAAACACAGAAAGTAACTTGAAGCGTCATTGTGGGAGAATTCAGATTTAGCTTTAGAAGAAAACATTTTTTCTAAGTGTCGCGAACAAGGGGCATTGTGCAATGAATCCACAGGTTTGAAATTCATTCCGAAATAGACAGAAAAAGATATGAATAAATATGACAGGAAGCACACACACAAAGAAAGAAGCACAATACATTCAAGTTCTACAACCATAATCTTTTCATCAAGCTATAGGACCTTTTCATTAAGTTTCGGTCAAAAAACTCAAATTACATATAATAGTTGTCATCTACCAATTTTGCCAACCAAATCTGTTTGCATGAAAATGATCCCCATATATATAAAGCTAATGTCACCCTTGGTTGCTAGGGTCAAACTACTCCCTCCTAGAACCATGGATCCATTTTCTTTGAAAGAGAACAATAACTTCAATGGATTCACTAAAAATAGAAAACTCGACTTTGCCAAATCATAATCATAACCGGAATATTATTTAGAGTCATTGATCATGATCAAAATTTGACCATATGGTTGTGATTAGTCATCATGTTCATTTATGTACACTCTGTCACCCTTGCATAGCAAGTCTGCTATGCAATAGTAACCTACAATAAAAAACTTGATGGATTTCGTAGCAAACTAGGAAAATAGGCATTAAATATGACATCATAATTCACTAATAAAAAACTATTTTTTGAAAATGAGAGATTTATTTTGTATTTAAGATCGTTATAAAGAAAAACCTCTCTCAATTTCTTGAAATTCATCTCTAGTTGGTCGGAATACGTGTCTCAAACACATGTCTCAGACAAGAAATCATGAAAATGGAAAAATAGGGCTCAAACCTTACTTCTAATATCTCAAACCGTGACACATTTTTCAAATATGACAGAGGTTTTTATTATTTTTTTTTCCTCGACAAAAACCTCTCGGGGATTTTAAAAATTCCTCTCCAATTGGTCAGAAAGTGATCTGGAATTTGACCACTAAACTTGTAATTTTCACAGTGCGACTTGCAGCCTGTGCACAATAAAATCCAAGGAGCGATGATATCCTCTGCGCGATGAAATCCACTGTGAAAAGAAATCCTTTGTGCAACGAAATCCTACTGCGCTACGAAATCCACTGCGCAACGAAATCCACTGCATGACAGAATCCTTTGCACAGTGAAGTGCTCTATGCAATGCGTAGCAAATTTTTCAGCACGCAGTTGCAAATGGAAATGGAACAAATAAATGATAAGCTTCCTTTTGAAACTGACCCTTGGATATGTTAGATTATTCCAGTCATAAAAGAAATATGGGTGTTAACATGCATGACTTTTAAAATTGTTAACAAACCTATAACCTTAGCTATGAAAATCATAGTGCTAACAGTTGGCTCCAACAAAGATTCTATCCTCCTTGTAAGGTAGCAAATAACAGTAGATGAGGTGCCTATCCATTAGGCTTCTCCAAAAATCAACTTTCCAACTATAACTTGTAACCTCCATCCGCTGAAAACCCAAAGTTGTATATGCTCCAAACTGAAAACTGAAACTAATTTGAGCATGAAAACTGCAGATTGCCAAAATAAATGCGTGTAGTACCGAGCTTATTCACACTCCTACCTACCCTAACTGCTGAAAAAGATGTCAATCAAGTGAAGTAAAAATGCCAATGCAACCATGCAAGCTATTTATCCACTTTTTTCTTTCTTTGCACATGCTTGCTCCTAAGCCTGTTTACTGATAAGTCATTGAAAATTTATCTATAAATTCAAATCTCAAAAAATTAAAAACATTGGGACTGTTTGCTGCCTCCAACAAAACTACAAATGGATCCTCCAGAACATACATAAAACAACAATCATGTTTCACCCCTTCCACTGCATCCTTGTTTTCATGTAATTCAACCTATTGATTACCACAAAAAGAATGAAAAATATGTTGAGACTGCTGGAAATAACAATATCCTGAATCAAAAGACAATGCTAGCTGAAATGAAACCCCTAGTGGCAAGAAATCCATATATAACACTGATTTTGATTTACCATCATATTTATTCCCAAGATGGTATTTGATCACAGACTACAAATCGGAACTGAGATAGCTTTCCATGTAATGAACAACGGGGTCATTAAAAGTATGAGAAGGTTGTTGATTCTCTTCACTGATGTTAGCGATTCTTCTGGTATAGGGGGGGTAGAATGCATAAGAAGGGTTAAAAACCCCTTTGTCCTAAGTTTTGGGTGATTATGCGCCCATGGTAAGCGACGAGCAAGTCACAGCGGTCCAGATTCGCGCGCCCGGATCAACGGCGCACGTTGGATTCCGGACCCCCCTTGCCTTCCGACCTTTAAGCAAGGGGGGGGGTCAAAAATCGGGGGCGCACCTCTCCAACGGCTCAGATTAGCGTGCCCAGATCAACGGTGATGAAGACCATTCCGGACCCCCCCCGCCTTTCTACCTTTAAGCGGAGGGGGGGGTCTGGAATCCCATGAGCAGCTTCTCGACGGCCACGATCATAGCACCCAGATCAACGGCGCTCGTGCAGCCCTGCCCCTCTCAGCTGCCCTGTGCTTAACCAGTGTGGGATCTCCTTCTATCATTTCATTCTTCCTTCCGCCTTTCCCCTGCTGTCGCGTGTCATCCATTCGCCTCTCCTCTTTGGTCCACGTGGCTCTCCCTTCTTCCCACCATCTGCTCATTACCTTCCACGCGTCCCGTTCCTTTCCACATCAGTCTCTCACCCGAAGGCGAGTTCGTTCTCCCACCTTCTCCCCATCTACCCGGGTGTCTTCCGCCATGGATCATCCTCTGTCACCCCTCTCTGTCATCACTCTCACTTCTCGCTACACCATGTCCTCCGCGCTAGCCCTCATGCCCGTCCCTCAATATATTCAGTTGTTCCAGGTGGCGGCGCGAGAAGTCTTCCCTATCCCGAGATGCTGAGTTGGTTGGGTCATTCTCAATCCCAAGAAGTAGTTATTGAAGCGGTTTATGGTGGTTAGACATCGTCTCCGCCATAATGGGGACGTCCTACAATGAATTAAAGGCACGTCGATTCACCGATGTAACTGTCAGAATATCTATCGCGTCTTCCACAAGTTGCATGATTAGTCAAAGACTGTGGCTGCAGGGCGTCAGAAGCCATGCAGACGCAAAGCTTTCAATGCAGTTTCTTGGTTCCGCTGCTATTGTTGTTTTGAGTATATGTAGGCATTTTTTCCATTTTTGTATGGATCGATGGTAGAGCTAAGCTCCCGACTGTAAGGTTTCAGCGACATTCTGGTTTCCTGGTTATGCCTCTGTGTTTGAGACTTCTTGGTTTATGACAAACAGTTCTTCTTTTTACATCTTCGTTTCATCTCACGCCGGAGAGTTCACAGTGAAGGATTCACGTGGATTGTTGCAGTTATGTTATGATAAAGGATTTGTCGTGGAATTTTTGTACTCTCTGGTTTTTTGTGTTTGAACATTAAGGGACTTTATGTTTGAATGCTTTCTTCTCTAGTCTGTGATGAACCTGATGTTTATTACGGATCTTTGCACTCTTCTTGCATAAGTCTTCCACCTGCTCACCCTTTACTACGACTCACTGTTTGGAGTTTATCAAGACCTCATTCGTTCATGTATGCCTGGTCTGGTTTCTGAGTTGATACCATGTTGTTTTGAGTTTTCCTTCATTTGATCACCCTTTAAAACAAAATCGTGACATTAAACTGATGGGCGTCGGGCTCTGCTCCTGCTAGCAATTCAGGAGTGACTTCCGATAGCCAACATTTCTGGCGCCGTTGCCGGGGACGAAGTTGAAGATTTTCCCTGGGAAGAATGACAACGACTAACTGATTTCTGAAGGTGCATCAGATATCAGAACTTGAGGATTGCTACTGTGCACATGACGACTCCACTGTGACGACTCCGCTGGGGAGGACCCGTTCTATCAACTGTGGCTTCGAGAGGCAGACATACGAGGTCAAATCCGCATTTGCCTTTGGCCACACCAGAAGAAGACTTGGAAGCGGTGCACAGAAAGGGAAAGAGAGCTGCAAAAGAAGTTTCTGTCAATGAAAAAGGTAATACGTCATCCCCTTCTGTGAGAACTCCATTTTCAAATTCTCAGTTTCCTAGTCATCCTTCCTCTGAAGTTTCCCGTTTTTTGAACTTTGGGAGTGTTCCTGCTGAGTTTTCCCCTCCTGGTCTAGTATTAGAGGGAGAGATCCTTGTCACTCCCCCCTCAGGAGGTTTCACTACTCCTCCTTTGATTACTACTACTGCACAGAGAGAAATACCTACGTACTCAGGTCCCTTAGACTTCTCTCTGTTTTCCCCGTCGTCTCCTATGAGGACCTCTCTTCCCTCCTCACCTGTTCACACTCCATCTCCTCCGAGTTCTCCTCTTCTCAACATCCCTATGGCTGGTTTTAATCCCCCTCTGAACAGAATGGATGCCATAGTCGCTGCTAGGTATGCTCCTTTGATTCTTCCTCAGCCTCTGAACCCTCTCCCTGCTGGAGACTATTTGAAATACATGCCCAAGTTCAGTGGTGAGGGAGATGTCACTGTTGAAGAGCACTTGGCTGCTTTTTACAGTTATGCAGACAACCTCAATATTGAAAATGAAGATTTCTGGATGAGAGTCTTTGTCCAGAGCTTAGATGGTGAGGTCAGAAAGTCGTTCAGGGGACTGGCCCCTGGATCCATAGCTAGGATTGAGGCTCTGGATAATGTTTTCTTGAGACAGTGGGGGGATATAAAAGACTACATATATTATATGACTGAGTTTGGATCCCTGAAGAAGCGGTAATGGGAGTCAGTCTCTGACTTCTCCAAAATATTCAATAAGATGTATAAGAAGATTCCTGCAGAGATAAAGCCTTCCGAAGCCTCTGCTCAAATTTCATATGCTAGTGCATTTGACCCTGACTTCTGTCTCATATTAAGAGAAAGGAGAGCCACCTCTTTAGCTCAGATGCAAGATGCAGCTATAGAGGTGGAATCTAACATGTTAGCAGCAGACAGATTGAGGAGCAAGGCCAACACAGACAGAAGGAAAGGACAATCAGAAGCCTCGACTTCTGACCCCAGCATCTCTGGCCCATCATCGTCCCACCTTCAAGTAAGTGAGCTGGCCCAGGTTATGAACTTTCTTAAATAAGAGGTGGAGAGATTGAAGGTGGAAAGGAGGTAGATGTATAAGGGCCCCCAGACCACTGAAAACAGAGGAGGTTTCAGAAGAGCAAACAATTTCACTCCTCCATCTATGCACAAAGAGAAGGAAAGAGACAGAGATGACCAGAAAATTCAGGCTCCCTTCCAAAACAATTTTATAGCCGATGAAGAAGAAAGAGAAGCTGACGAGCCTGAGTCTAAAATTCATAGTGTAGAGGTCACCCCCCCTTTCCCTCATCTGACCAAGTCATCATATGAGGAATCCCTCATGAACAGTCAACTGAATGAGTTAAGCAAGGGTGATAAAGCTGGTGGTGGCCGACGTAGGTATAACCTGAGATCAGATAAGAGGGCAGCAGCACCTGATGTTCCTGAGTCATCCACCAGAGTAGAGAAGCCTGCTGACGAGGTAGAAGACAACCACAAAAGTAAGAAGGCCCAACCTCTCTCCCCTATCATTCAAAATCATGCTCCTAAGATTAGAGAAATTCCAAAGCTCACATCTTCCTTTAATTTTGAGCATGAAATTCAAAAGATCAGAATCCCTGTGCCCCTCACTGAACTAATCAAA
>ML778338.1:507465-557673 GCA_009831015.1 Picea engelmannii
ATTCACGTGGATTGTTGCAGTTATGTTATGATAAAGGATTTGTCGTGGCATTTTTGTACTCTCTGGTTTTTTGTGTTTGAACATTAAGGGACTTTGTGTTTGAATGCTTTCTTCTCTAGTCTGTGATGAACCTGATGTTTATTATGGATCTTTGCACTCTTCTTGCATAAGTCTTCCACCTGCTCACCCTTTACTACGACTCACTGTTTGGAGTTTATCAAGACCTCATTCGTTCATGTATGCCTGGTCTGGTTTCTGAGTTGATACCATGCTGTTTTGATTTTTCCTCCATTTGATCACCCTTTAAAACAAAATCGTGACATTAAACTGATGGGCATCGGGCTCTGCTCCTGCTAGCAATCCAGGAGTGACTTCCTATAGCCAACAACTGATAAAAATTTTCTCATGTAAAACAATGTCACTGTGAATGCAGTTAGACTTCACTACTTCCTTTGTTATCTCATGATTAGCTTACAACAATTCAAAGGAAGAAAAACATAATGGAATAAAGTTTTCACTCGCAATTCCACTGCTTTCTTCATATTCAACATCATGCCTGGATGATTTCTGATTTGAAACATTATAAACATTTTGGTTCAGCAATTCGAAAGAAGCAAAACACAATGGCAAGGTTCTTTCACCTGATTCAAAACCTTCTTCATTTTCTTCACTACTGTCATATGCACATTTTTCAATTTCTTTGGATTGCTGAACATACTCATTTTCAGATTCATCTTTGACCAATGGTTGCAATTTTGAACTGACAAGACCTTCTACATAACAAGTAACAGGGTCATCAAACACATGAGAAGATTACTGCAATTTCTTGTCAATTTTTTCCCATGAATCAATGTGATTTTGCATCAACACACATTCCTCTACCTTAGTGATGATCTTTAAATCTTCTTCAACAATTTAAACGAATAAAATCATAAAGGTAAATAATTTCCTTCAACTGAGTTGATACTTTCTTTGTATTCTTTTTGTAACTGTGATATGTAGGTTGATTTCTCTCAGTACACTGCTGAAAAGGAACATTTTCTAGTAGAGAACATGCAGTTGGTTGTTCTAGGAATTCAACATTATAATCATCATCATATTCATCATATATAGACAAATCAACAACATATGCAATGTCATCTAACAAAAAAAATCTTGGGACATCAACCTTCTCTTCAGTAAGATGATTTGCAAATTCATCTTCTTGACTGTCTACAAATGAATACATAAAACAATCAGCTTCATGCTCATGATGACATGGATCCAAATTTAAATCAATATCAAAGCAATTTGGGAGAGTAGCTTGTTCTTCAATCTGATCATAATTCTTTTCAAACACATCCTCATTGATGGAGTTACTTCACACACACCTAGGATTTATTTTTCCTAAGGTTATTCCTTGTTTATTAGTCATAATTAGTAATTATCCAGTCTCCTATATTTTAGGGGAGAATATTCCACCTGGAGAATATTCTCTTTCAGTTGACACTTTAGTTTGACTAGTTGATTTGATTTTATATGTTGCATTGGTTTTGTCACCATGTAACATTGGGATCATCACCAACTCACTACTCTTTGTTCAGTCATTTAATTGTAGACTAGTTGACTAGTTAACTCAGCTAGGTGGCAGTTCACTCCTGTAACTGCCTGAGAGACTAGACTAGGTGGCAGTTTACTCTTATAATTGTTGGTGTGTGTCAAAATCAATCTAGACCACCACTATGGCTCATTATTTACTCATGTATCCTATATCTATTGTAAATTATTCACTCTTTGAGTGTGGAATATGGTTTTCCATTCTTTATATCTTGCTTCTTCTTTCTCAATTTGTCTCTACAAATGTGTGTAGTATTTTCTAGCTAGATCTATTATGTGCAGTTTCAACACATTTACATGGTATCAGAGCCGATGGATTTCTAAGCAAAAGATACACCAAATCATTTTTTGCAGGTACAAAAGATTGAGGACAACAAAAGATGGATTATTCGCCGGAAATGCTTCTCACGCCTCATAACTATTTGAAATGGAAGCCAAAGATTCTACTTCTTCTTAGAAGTAGAGGCTTATACAAAATAACCATGGCAATTGAAGTAGAGCCTAATTATGTTGATGAGAAAAATGGCTTTCTCAATAGACAAGATATGTCCATAGGAAGTATCGGCATGTCTGTTTCTCCCGAACTTTTCCATCAAGTATATGAAGAATCACAAGGATTAACTCCAAATGAATTATGGACTAGATTGGAGGTTCTATTTGGGAATAAAGAATATTGTGAATGTTTCAGGTAGGAGGTTGAACAGATAGAGCCAGAAGAGAAGCCATCAGAAGATCAAGTCTCTTATTATGAAGAGTCTTCTACAAATGTTTTTGTAGAAATTTGTATTCCATTAATTGAAGATGATGTCTACTCCATTTTAGATTTGTTTTTTGAAATTTATGTGGAAGATATATGGCATGCATCTCAGGAGTCACATGTAGACACTTTTGCATGCACCATGCATGCATCTCAAGAGTTAAAAAGGGAGTGGGGCACATCAGACGCCATTATAATATTTTATGAGAAAAATTTGCATAAACAAATTGGATATTTGAATTCCTCTCAGGAAAATATCCAATTTCAAAAAACAAATCGTCCAAAACGAAGTCCGGAAAGCGAAGTTATGATTGTTTTAAAATCAACAAAATTTCAACATTTTTCTGGAAACGGTCGTACGGTTTTCAAAATTTCATCCAAAATTTATTTGGATATTTTTCATTACAAGAAGATAAAGTGGATATGTGTGGACATATCAATGGTGCATATACTTCATCAGATTCATCCAAACATCTACATCTTCAACAAAATCTTTAAAGAGCACGAACTTGCACAGTTGTGAGGTCTTCTTGGAGTGAAGGACATGGTTGCTTAGCAACTGCCTTTTGTTCCTTATCATTTTTTATTTTATGCATTGTAATTTGAGGGGAGGTTTTGTTCCCATGAGGTTTTCCCTCTTTCCTCATTTAGTTCAGTGTATCTTTTGTATTTGGGTACCTAACATGGCCTCGTAGTCGGGAGCCATTCTTTATTTTCACCATAGTGATGTTCATGGGGGGTGTTGGAGTTACTTCACACACACCTATGATTTATTTTTCCTAAGGTTATTCCTTGTTTATTAGTCATAATTAGTCATTATCTAGTCTCCTATATTTTAGGGGAAAATATTCCACCTGGAGAATATTTTCTTTCAATTGACACTTTAGTTTGACTAGATGCGTTGAGTTTAGATGTTGCATTGGTTTTGTCACCATGCAACATTGGGATCATCACCAACTCACTACTCTTTGTTTATTCAGTTAACTGAATACTAGTTGACTAGTAAACTCAGCTAGGTGGCAGTTCACTCCCGTAACTACCTGAGAGACTAGACTAGGTGGCAGTTTACTCTTGTAACTACTGGTGTGTGTCCAGATCCATCTAGACCACCACTATGGCTCATTATTTACTCATGTATCCTATATCTATTGTAAATTATTCACTCTTTGAGTGTGGAATACGGTTAATGAGAATTCTTCCATTCTTTCTATCTTGCTTCTTCTTTCTCAATTTCTCTCTGCAAATGTGTGTAGTATTTTCTAGCTATATCTATTATGTGTAGGTTCAACACATTTACATTCGTCTACCTCATTGATGATCTTTAAATTTTCTTCAACAATTTAAACGAAGAAAATCATAAAGGTAAATAATTTCCTTTAGCTGAGTTGGTACTTTCTTCATATTCTTCTTTGTAACTGTGATATGTAGGTTGATTTCTCTCATTACACTGTTGAAAAGGAACATTTTCTAGTAGAGAAAATGCAGTTGGTTGTTCTAGGAAGTAAGCATCATAATCATCATCATATTCATCATATATAGACAAATCAACAACATATGCAATGTCATCTAACAAAAAAAATCTTGGGACATCAACCTTCTCTTCAATAAGCTGATTTGCAAATTCATGTTCTTGATTGTCTACAAATGAATACATAAAACAATCATCTTCTTGCTCATGATGACATGGATCCAAATTTAAATCAGTATCAAAGAAATTTGGGAGAGTGGATTTTTCTTCAAGTTGATCACCATTCTTTGCAAACACATCCTCATGACATCCTTCAGGAAAAATTATGACATGATCAACCTCCTGCATATTTTGCATAGTCTCTGGTTCCTCAACTTTAAATTTCTCATCTGAAATATGATTTTGTAGCTCCTTACATGCTTGAATATTGTCTGCAATTTCCTGAGCATTGTTGAACATCTGTTGCAAATACATATACTTCCTCTCGATCATAAGAAAAGATAAGTCTGATTGAAAGGTTGTTACATAATGGAGCATGGCAACAACTTCAGGAGGTTGGAATTCTTTAGGTAGTTTATCATAAATACTAGAAAACATCCTACTGAAATTTGAGATGGTTTCATATTTCATTCTTCTCATGGTGTAAAACTGTGAAATGAGTAAATCCCATGACTTTCTCTCACCCCAAAATCTATGAAAATCTTCCCTCAATTCATCCCATGAGTTAATCTACTGAGGCTACAAATTTCAAAACCATGCTTTGGCATCTCCTTGTAAGGATTGAGAAAAGGCTCTCATAGACACATCATCATGTTCAATCTCAAAAAGGTCTATAAAATGCTCAAATACCTGAATATGTTTTTCAGATAAATGTCCATCAAGCTCTCCATCGAACTTAGGAAGGTAATTATAATATTTCACAGGAAAGTCGTGAAGGATGGAAGGAAATTTAAGAGGATTGTATCTTTCTTGAATCTTGGAGGGTGTAGGATTAAGAACATAAGGTACAAGCTCAACTTTGGTTTCATTAAGCTCACAAGAATGATCATGAAGATCATATGGCTCAGAGGAAGGAGTGTGGTGAATATTGGTTATACAAGAAGAAGGAGGTATACCTAAATTCTTCCATGGAGTATATACAATGGTATATCTCTGGGCTTCATTTGAATGCAGTAAGTGAAGAAATATTCTTTTGAAAAACTCAGGAGAGGACAAGAAGATATTGATAAAAAAGAAAAGTGCTTCTTGAATTAAACTTAAGCTTGAGTACCTTATTTTTCCATACTTCTCTTCCATATCTCCTCAACATGTCTCATTCTCTAGTGGAGTCTTTGAATCACATTTGAAGTTTGATTGGAGTCACCATGAAAAATTTATCTCTGGATTCTTCTTCTAGTGGAATCACCTTCAAACTGATTTTTTGATGTGTGGAGTCGCCAGAGAAGAAATACAGCCAATATGTGACTAAGTGTCTGTTGCTCTTAGGCTTTAGAACTACAACAATGTCGTTCTTCCCAGGGAAAGTGTCATTTGATTCTATCCCTGGTAACAGCGCTAGAATGTTAGAACTCTCTAAATATATTCGACTGATAAACAAAAGACGAAGGTAACCTTTTCAACCAACTTTGAGACCTGAAACTAGCCTTTCATATCTGAAGAGGGATCTCTTGGAAGGCATGATCTTCACGCAGAATATGGATTTGAAACAAGTGGCTAGATTTAACACCTTTGATAAAACGAGTTCTGGTTATATTGGTGCAAGAAAGTAAGACTTGGGCTATGGAGTTGATTTGAGGAAATGATAGAGATGAATGACTCAGTGACTGAACTTGAGAGTATAAGGATTGGCAAGAAACAATACTCAGTGTAAAACCATAATGTGTGGTAGGGAGAAAAACACAGAAAGTAACTCAAAGTGTCGCTGCGGGCAAATTCAGAGTTAGCTTTAGAAGCAAATGTTTTGTCTAAGTGGCGCGAACTGGGAAAATAGGCATTAAATATGACATAATATCTCACTGATAAAAAAATATTTTTCGAAACTGAGAGAGGGTTTTGTATTTAAGATCGTTATAAAGAAAACCCTCTCTCGGTTTCTTGAAATTGATCTCTATCTGGTCGGACTCTGACTGGAAATCACGAAAATTGAAAAATAGGGCTCAAAGATTCCTTCAAATCTCCCAAACCGTGACACATTTTTCAAATCCGAGAGAGGTTTTTATTATTTTGTTTCTCCTCGACAAACTTTTCTTGGGGATTTTCAAAATTCCTATCCAGTTGCTCAGAAAGTGACCTTTAAGTTGACCACTAAACCAGTAATTTGCACAGTGCGACCTGCAGCCTGTGCGTAGGAAAATCCACTGCGAGATGACATCCTCTACATGAAAAAATCCTATGCACAACATAACCCATTACGTGACAACATCCTATGTGTGATAGAATCCACTGCACGACAACATCCTATGCACGACAAGATCCACTGCGTGACAAAATTCTCTGTGCAATGAAATCCTACTACGTGACGAAATCCACTGCGCGACAGAATCCTTTGGACAGTGAAGTGCTCTGCACAGCGTGTAGAAAATTTTGTAGCGCGCAGTTGGAAATGGAAATGGAACAAATAAATGATAAGATTCCTTTTGAAACTTACCCTTGGAGATGTTAGATGATTCCAGTCATAAGAACAATATGGGTGCTAACATGCATGACTTTGCAAATTGTTGACAAACCTATAACCTTAGCTATGAAAATCATGGTGCTAACAATATCAATTATTCTTGCACCACTCAGGTGAACACAACACAAAAACTTAGTTCCAATGAATCACCAGCCTAAATGTAAATTTACATTTACAATCGGCACCAATGGCTCACCATCCTATATGTACAATTAAAAAGGGTCTGGATCGGGGACATTATATTCCCCTTTCCCTATTTTATACAATGTCCTCAGTGCATAATATACATATGTACATAGAAAATTTCAAAAATTTTCAAAACGATGTGGATACTCTACCCGCATAACATCCCCACGCTCCTAGGTTGCATCCTCAGGACCGTACCAGGTCCATTGGAACTTTACTATCTCCATGACTCAATTTTGGAGCTGTTTGATTTTCTGATCTAATATGCAAACCAATCACACTTGAAAATCACCTTCTAGCTCCACCTGAATCACATTCCAATCAATAATATCATTATCATCAGGTAGATACATTTATAGCAATGGAACATGTGGAAAACATTATGAATACACAAGGATGAAGGAAATGAAAACATATAGGAAACATGACCAATCGTTTCAAGGATTTGAAATGGCCCACAATAGTACACTACTAACTTAGAACACTTTCCCAACTTTAGGGAATTGCACCTAGATTTCACTTTCAAAAGTACATGATCACCCACTTCCAACTCTTGATGGATTTTTCCTTTATCTATCCAAAAAAAAATTCTGTCTTGGGAAGCCTTTAAATTCTTCCTGGTTTTTACCATCTTCTCCTCCATTTCCTAGAGCAGATCTAGCCCAACTACCGTGTGGTCTATTGGGTTCTCCCAACTCACTAGCATGTTTCACTTTCTACCATAAAGTGTTTCAAATGGGATCATCTTTAAAGATGTTTGATACCCATTTCTATAAAAAATCTCTACCAAATGAATGTAGTCTTCCCATTTTGATATCTTATCTATCACATACATCCTGAGTATATCTTCGATCACCTGATTTACCCTCTCTATTTATCCATCTGTCTCAGGGTGATATGTTGTACTAAATTTCATATTTGTTCCACATTCTTTGAATATCCATTTCCAAAAGTTTGAGGTGAACTTGGAATATTTTTCAAACACAATTGTCTTAGGTACACCATGCAACTTATAAATTTATCACATGTATATCTTAGCAATGTTGGTTGCTTTATGCGCTAACTTCACTAGAATAAAATGGGCATCTTTAAGAAGATTTTCCAGCACTACCCTAATATAATTATGTTGCTTATAACTCTTACTAAACTCAGTTATGAAGTTCATGGTCACAACTTCCCACTTCCACTCAAGAAAGGAAAAAGGTTGTAGCAAACTAGTTGGATGTCTGTGCTCAGCCTTGACCTTATCACATTCAAGGAATCTAGAAATACAACCATCCACTTCCTTTTTCATAACTGGGTGATAATATTTCTGCCTGACTGCAACAATTGTCTTTTGGTAACCTGGATGTTCTGCATAAGGAACATTATGCATCTCTAAAAATATCAAACTTTTTAACACTTGGTCATTTGACACATGGACTTTGCGTCTATACACGAGGATCCCATCCTCTCTTAGCTCATAACCTCTAAAATTATGATGCAACATACCTTGTTGTAAGGTCGCCTTTATGTCCACATAGCATAGATCTGATTTGGGAACTTATGAAATTATGTTTTTTCTAGCGAGAAAAACCCCCCTTTAACTATACTAGGGTTTAAGATATAGCAGAGTGAATGACCGTCTAAAAGTCGATCTAGTTTATACTCTACCCCAAGCATACCAAAACAAATGAAAATAAAGCAATAAGAGAGAATTTCGGTAACTATACCTTTTATCCCACGTCTGGTGATGATCTCCTCAAGATTTTTACTTCCAAATAATGGAAGATTCCTCCCAAGGCTGACCTGCATTCAAAACTAGGCAAACATAGACTAGAAGCATGTTATTTATATTCATGAGTTAGTGTTATCATTGAGATTTCATCCGCAAATGGTTACATGAATCCAGCATCTCCAAACACCTATTAGTTCATTCATGGCCCAAAAACACATTTCCAAAGGGCACAAACTATACAACTGGTTATAAAATCAGCATGCGCTCAGAATATAAAGGAAGTGTGTGCACGCGTTCCAGTCGAAAACACAGGAAAAATGCACATGCACCCAATCCGTGACTGTGGATGCAAAAATCTGTGCACACCTCGGAACTGCGCATTTATGATTCTGGTCAGCCTACGACCCACTTATGGTTCAACTCCCATGTCGATTTGACCCCCAAATCTGAGTTGAATCTGAGTGGGGAGCTAGTCATAGACCTAAAGCTTCCCTAAAGGGCCCCTTGTTCACACTAAAGACTGGTTAGATAATGCCTCAAATCTTTGCTATAAAAGGAGGCCATGGGTGCACTATATTTTTAAGAATCTATTTGTATTGTTATGCTGCCTATATTCTCCTACAAGGAACCTCTTTCCTCATTGGAGCATACAAGCTCCATTTAATTGGGGCATTCACATCACCTCTTGAGTGAATGAGCTTTGGATTTATTCACCATTTCCTTTTAGTTTTCTATTTGTACGAAGAGCTCTCTCATTGGGGGTTCAAGAGCCCTCCCTTGGAGGAAGAGGGGACCCATAAGTCTCCCTTTATCTTTGGTGTTTGCCCACTAATACAATCTATCCATTGGTGGCATGAATATTGGTCAATTGTTTGGTTTATTTTGGTTCTAATTTCCTTATGCACTTTAGTTTTGTTTCTTTAGTTGTTATTAGCTTAGTTGTTTGTTTATTTCTTGTGCTTGATGTTTCTAAATCTTGCACTAACTTCTGTCCTATTCAACTAACCCAACTAAACTTGCAAGTGTCCCTATTTTTCTCATTCAGGTGACGAAAAGGATACAACAAATTGGTGACTCTGAATTTATCAGTTGCTAACACACAAATTCACTACTCACTCACATAGTTTCATATCGAATTGTGGAGATTGAATTAAGTTTCCCCCAAATGGATTCCGAAATGCCCCACCCTTTTCTTGAAGTAACTATCCACTCCCACTTAAATTTGAACGAGATTGGTTCACACCCCCAATCTCACAAACAACCACATCTAATTTTTTTTATAAAAACTCACTAAGTTTTCATCCACATGAGGTGCAAAAATAATTTTTTTAGTCTAGGTAGGATCTTGGGGATAGGCATTCAAATAACTCCCCATTATTTGGTTCTCACATCCTCAAACATTAGAAGTTATCAAGTAGGGAAATTTAAAATCCTCCAAGTCAAGTGTTCCTAACACCATAAGGCAAGGAGATACCCATGAAGGGTTGAAGGCCGAGGTTTGGTTGTTCTATGCGTGGCCCCTTGAGGCATCCACCTCTTGGAGAGGATCCAGCTCATGACCCATTTCTGAGGCCGAAAATATAAATGTCGCAGTTTGACCGAGGTACCTAGTGACCACATTTTAGGAAATCTACCCAGGTGCCATTTGTGGTTTGCAATTGCACCTTCATTAGATTTTGTGTGGCTATTGGGAAATATCACCAGCTCTTTCGGGATATGCACCCTCTACCCATCATTATAATTGATTATTTCATCCTTCACTAGTTCCTCTTTTGGTGGCTTCAGACCCCACTATTGAGTGCTATTGGAAGGTCCAGTGCTATTTGAGAGGAAGGACATTACCTCTTTTAGGCCACGAGAATTTTTTTTCTTTGTTTTCCCATGTGGACAAAATCCACCTACCCACTTGTATGCTTCTTTGATTTATGTATGATTCTCTTGTGATTATATGCGATTGTGAGGTATATTGTGAAGGACAAGTTATACAATCTCTCTTGTTCATTTATTGCTCTCATCACCATTTGCACACATTCACTTTGCTAGTTGGACATCATAGGGGACCCAAAGAATCCACGTCGTTCCATACACTTGCTAAATCTCCCTCCTATTCTACGGGGATTTCCCAGTCTTTCCACCTCATTGGTTCAACCCTCTAATGCCCATGTGAGTGCTACTATCTTGGGATATGCTTTGCTTGGTTCCACTTTACTTGGGTCCACTTCCCAAGGTCAACTATCCACTAGCTCTCCTTTACAGGGAAGCGGGGGGAAAACTTCTTCCCAAGGGGGAAGTACAACCCCACATAACCCTCCTCATGGGTCAGGTACACAAACCACTCACACCATGGCTAGAAATAACCCTCCACCTCCACTCCAGATGCCAGACTTGGCTTCCCTCAACATACCATATCTGATTAAACTCACAAATGATCCTATCTTGCACGACCCCAGATGGTGTGCAATGCCTACAAAAATACCTTCAAACATCCCCAAGTTTGAAGGAAAAGAGGGAGACAACCCGGCCAACCATATCATGATCTTCCACTTATGGTGTTGTTCAAACATCATCATGGATGACTCCATACAATTAAGGTTATTTCAACGCACACTCACTGACCCATCAACCAAGTGGTATGTAGATAAAAAATTAGGGTCTCATGTGACTTTTGAATCTTTGGCCAAAGCATTTTTTACCTTCTTTCAACTACCAATCCACCATGAAAATGGTCTCAAACTACTCTCCAAGTTTAAACAATCCTCAACCACCCACATCACCGACCACATTCACAAATGGTGTTGGCGACGTAGTTTATGAAAAGAAAAAACCACTAAGCAACAATGCCTTGATTAGTTTCTCAGATCACTTGTGTCCTCCAAAGATGTTTCCTCCACCTGCCCTAAATCTGAAGAAGAAGACATCAACAAGGCTCAATATTACGACCTCATCTATGCACAGTCATGATACTTATATACGGTACTACATGGCACCCTGAGAGCCGTATCATTTGGCTAGGACAAACATGGGATGTCCCACTCAGCTGATGGATTGATTGGTACCATGACACATCACAATCCGTACACCCAATAACAACCTATGTACGGTACACCCCAATATCCACTGACATATGGGGGACCCCCTGGTTACCCTCCCCTCCCCTTGTTAGCATCCATATCCTGTTGTCCTCCCTCCACCCATGAGTGGACCCGCATCAACACCCATGATGCACTCAACTTTTCAACCAAGTTATGGAACCTCTACCTCAACTTACACAATGAGAACTAATGAAATCACTGCACCTTCCTATGTACCATATGGATCATTGCCACAAAATAATCTATACTTTCCATTTCTTGGTCCTCCACAACGTATGGCTCCACCATAAGGAAAACCACACGTCGGGGTTAACTTTGTTCAACCCTCTCCCATTCAGCAATTTCACAATTCTGAACAACTGAATACAACAAATCCGGACCATCAGTCAAATAATGCCAAAAATAAAGGAAAAGACTAAAATAATAATCCAGGACCAGGGGGAAACAACCCCCAACAAAACCAATTTGTTGGGGGCAACCAGAATCATGGGATCCAAAACCCCCAAGGGGGAAATAACAACAAACGCCAAGGAAATAATAACAACAACCTCTGGAAAAAATTCCCTTGTTCCCTTTACGGTGAGTATGGCCATTATAATCACCATTTAACCCAAATTGTCGACTTTAAACAGATGAAATAATCTGTGAACGGACCACGTCTCCTGACACCGCCTGTCCCTTAGCAGGCCCCACAACAATATGTACAACAACCAACCCCATCTGTGTTACAGAACCCTATTCCAAACCAAGGGGTGATGAATACCCAGCAGGAGCTACACCCTTCCCCACCACAGATGGGAAAGTATCAAAACCTTGGCACTCTTGCAGATCTTACTATCCTCCTTACTAGTGAAGAGGAAATTATTCTACAAACACATAGTCGTCAATACAACACACCCCCTGAATCTCCTCCCACCACTTCGGAAGTAGTTCCAGTTACAACTAGACCACCTTTGATGATTCCACGCCCTAACAATGAACTACCCCTTCACATTCCTCATATCCCATTACAACGGAATGTCAACAACCCTCAGGCTAGGGAAACACACAATTACAGTTTGGTTGATGACTTGGCGCAATCCCCTACCGCCATGTTAGTATTTTAATTCCTTGAAGCCTGTCCCACTCAACGAAAGTCATTAATTTCTGCCTTGGGGGCAGTCGAACCCAATGATACTAGACTTATCACATTTGATCTAGATTGTGGGGAACCCTATCTTCCCACTTTCGTAGCTTTCTAGATACCAGTTAAAATTTGGAACATCACAGTTCATCGATGCATCATTGATGAAGGTGTATCCACATGAATCATGTCCAAAACTGTATGGAAGAAACTCGGCTCCCCCGAGCTAATACCATCTGCCATTACTTTAAGAGATTATGATTGACTACCATCCTCTCCTAAAGGGATCTTTCAAAATTTCCTCATTGAACTCGGGGGAAAAACCATCCTTATTGACATTGAGTTTATCAATGCCCCATTCGATTATAATATATTGTTCGAATGTAGCTACATGTATTCTATGAAAGCAATATCCTCTTCTGTGTTTCGAACGATGATGTTCCCCCATAATGGGAAGATCATCACCATCGATCAAGTTTCACATTACGAGCTGAAACCTTCCTCCAACATCGATAACATCCTACCTTTTGTCCACACTAATTCCGACTCCTACCCACTCATCGAGATGGGCCCCAGAATTTTTAAAGAACCATCATTACTAGGGATGTACCATAGAGCACCCCCACTCATACACCACTCAGCTCAAGTATGTGTCATCTCTTCCAACAAAACTAACACTGGAGATACCATTCCTCCCACCGAGGCTTCTTCACTTCCTAGCATCCCACTAGTCATAGGAGTCCTACCTCAAGAATCCCTTGAGAACTCTCCAACACCACCTGTTCCTGATTTCACTCTCCACCAGGGTCACATCCCAGTTTGGGAAACAGTCCCCCAAGCCATTACCCAAATCCCATTACTCAATGAATGATCTTGAGAGGATAAGGCTAGGAGAGAAACATTATTCAGTGTAAAACCGTAATGTGTGGCGGGGAGAAAAACACAGAAAGTAACTCGAAGCATCATTGTGGGCGAATTCAAATTTAGAAGAAAACTTTTTTTCTAAGTGTTACGAACAAGGGGTGTTGTGCAGTGAATCCACAGGTTCGAAATTCATTCCAAAATAGACAGAAAAAGATATGAATAAATATGACAGGAAGCACATATGCAAAGAAAGAAGCACAATACATTCAAGTTCTACAACCATAATCTTTTCATCAAGCTACAGGACCTTTGCATTAAGTTTCGATCAAAAAACTCAAATTACATACAATAGTTGTTGTCTACTATTTTTTCCAACCAGCCCTATTTACAAGAAAATGATCCCCATATATAGAAAGCTAATTTCACCCTTGGTTTCTAGGGTCAAACTACTCCCTCCTAAAACCATGGATCCATTTTCTTTGAAAGAGAACAATAACTTCAACGGATTCACTAAAAATAGAAAACCCGACTTTGCCAAATCATAATCGTAACCGAAATATTATTTATAGTCATTGATCATGATCAAAATTTGACCATATGGTTGTGATTAGTCATCATGTTCATTTATGTACACTCTATCACCCTTGCATAGCAAGTCTGCTATGCAACAGTAACCTACAACAAAAAACGTGATGGATTTCGTAGCAAATTGGGAAAATAGGCGTTAAATACAACATCATAATTCACTAATAAAAAAATATTTTTTGAAAATGAGAGATTTTTTTTGTATTTAAGACCATTATAAATAAAAACCTCTCTCAGTTTCTTCAAATTCATCTCTAGTTGGTCGGATTACGTGTCGCAAACACATGTCTCAGACAGGAAATCATGAAAACGAAAAAATAGGGCTCAAACCTTACTTCTAATATCCCAAACCGCGACACATTTTTCAAATATGAGAGAGGTTTTTATTATTTGTTTTTTCCTCGACAAAAATTTCTTGGGGATTTTCAAAATTCCTCTCCAATTGGTCAGAAAGTGATCTAGAATTTGACTACTAAACTAGTAATTTTCACAGTGCGACTTGCAGCCTGTGCACAATAAAATCCAATGCGTGATGAAATCCTCTTTGCGATGAAATCCATTTTGCAACGAAATCCTCTACGCTACGAAATCCTACTGCACTACGAAATCCACTGCGCAACGAAATCCACTGTGCGACATAATCCTTTGCACAGTGAAGTGCTCTACGCAACGCATAGCAAATCTTTTAGCACACAGTTGCAAATGGAAATGGAACAAATAAATGATAAGCTTCCTTTTGAAACTGACCCTTGGATATGTTAGATTATTCCAGTTATAAAAAAAATATGGGTGTTAACATGCATGACTTTTAAAATTGTTGACAAACCTATAACCTTAGCTATGAAAATCATGTTGCTAATAGTTGGCTCCAACGAAGATTCTATCCTCCCGGTAAGATAGAAAATAACAGTAGACGAGGTGCCTATCCATTGGGGTTCTCCTAAACTCAACTTTCCAACTGTAACTTGTAATCTCCATCCGTTGAAAACCAAAAGTTGTATATGCTCCAAACTGAAAACTGAAACTAAGTTGAGCATGAAAATTGTAGATTGCCAAAATAAATGCTCGTAGTACCGAGCTTATTCACACTCCTACCTACCCTAACTGCTGAAAAATATGCCAATCAAGTGAAATAAAAATGCCAATGCAACCATGAAAGCACTTTATCCACTTTTTTCTTTCTTTGCACATGCTTGCTCCTAAGCCTATTTACTGATAAGTCATTGAAAAATTTATCTATAAATTCAAATCTCAAAAAATTAAAAACATTGGGACTGTTTGTCGCCTCCAACAAAACTGCAAATGGATCCTCCAGAACATAAATAAAACAACAATCACATTTCACCCCTTCCATTGCATCCTTGTTTTCATGTAATTCAACCTGTTGATTACCACAAAAAGGATGAAAAATATGTTGAGACTACTAGAAATAACAATATTCTGAATCAAAAGACAATGCTAGCTGAAATGAAACCCCTAGTGGCAAGAAATCCATATCTAACACTGATTTTGATTTACCATCATATTTATTTCCAAGATGGTATTTCATCACATGCTACAAATCAGAACTGAAATAACTTTCCATGTAATGAACAACGAGGTCATTAAAAGTATGAGAAGGTTGTTGATCCTCTTCACTGATAAAAATTTACTCATGTAAAACAATGTCACTGTGAATGCTGTCAGACTTCACTACTTCCACCGTTATCTCATGATTTACTTTCAACAATTCAAAGGAAGAAAAACATAATGGAATAAAGTTTTCATTCACAAGTCCACTGCTTTCTTCATATTCAACATCATGCCTGGATGATTTCTGATTTGAAACATTATAAACATTTTGGTTCAGCAATTCGAAAGAAGCAAAACACAATGGCAAGGTTCTTTCACCTGATTCAAAACCTTCTTCATTTTCTTCACTACTGTCATATGCACATTTTTCAATTTCTTTGGATTGTTGAACATACTCATTTTTAGATTCATCTTAGACCAATGGCTGCAATTTTGAACTGACAAGACCTTCTACATAACAAGTAACAGGGTCATCAAACACATGAGAAGATTACTGCAATTTCTTGTCAATTTTTTCCCATGAATCAATGTGATTTTGCATCAACACACATTCCTCTGCCTTACTGATGATCTTTAAATTTTCTTCAACAATTTAAACGAATAAAATCATAAAGGTAAATAATTTCCTTTATCCGAGTTGATACTTTCTTCATATTCTTCTTTGTAACTATGATATGTAGGTTGATTTCTCTCATTACACTGCTGAAAAGGAGCATTTTCTAGTAGAGAACATGCAGTTGGTTGTTCTAGGAAGTCAACATCATAATCATCATCATATTCATCATATATAGACAAATCATCAACATATGCAATGTCATCTAACAAAACAAATCTTGGGACATCAACCTTCTCTTCAATAAGATGATTTGCAAATTCATCTTCTTCACTGTCTACAAATGAATACATAAAACAATCATCTTCTTGCTCATGATGACATGGATCCAAATTTAAATCAGTATCAAAGCAATTTGGGAGAGTATCTTATTCTTCAATCTGATCATAATTCTTTGCAAACACATCCTCATTGTTGGAGTTACTTCACACACACCTAGGATTTATTTTTCTTAAGGTTATTCCTTGTTTATTAGTCATAATTAGTCATTATCCAGTCTCCTATATTTTAGGGGAGAGTATTCCACTTGGAGAATATTCTCTTTTAGTTGACACTTTAGTTTGACTAGTTGATTTTATTTTAGATGTTGCAATGGTTTTTTCACCATGCAACATTGGGATCATCACCAACTCACTACTCTTTGTTCAGTTAGTTAACTGAAGACTAGTTGACTAGTTAACCCAGTTAGGTGGCAATTCACTCCCGTAACTGCCTGAGAAACTAGACTAGGTGGCAGTTTACTCTTGTAACTATTGGTGTGTGTCCAGATCAATCTAGACCACCACTATGGATCATTATTTACTCATGTATCGTATATCTATTGTAATTTATTCACTCTTTGAGTGTGGAATACAATTAATGAGAATTCTTCCATTCTTTCTATCTTTCTTCTTCTTTCTCAATTTCTCTCTGCAAATGTGTGTAGTATTTTCTAGCTAGATCTATTCTGTGTAGTTTCAACACATTTACAGGGTATCGGAGCTGACAGATTGCTAAGAAAAAGCTACACCAAATCATTTTTTGCAGGTACAAAAGATTGAAGACAATAAAAGATGGATTAGTCACCGGAAATACTTCACACCTCATAACTATTTGGAATGGAAGCCAAAGATTCTACTTCTTAGAAGTAGAGGATTATACCAAATAACCATGGCAATGGAAGTAGAATCTGATTCTATTGATGAGAAAAATGGCTTTCTCAATAGACAAGATATGGCCATAGGAAGTATCGACATGTTTGTTTCTCCTGAACTTTTCCATTAAGTATATGAAGAATCACAAGGATTAACTCCAAATGAATTATGGACTAGATTGGAGGTTCTATTTTGGAATAAAGAATATTGTGAATATTTCAAGTAGGAGGTTGAATAGATAGAGCCAGAAGAGAAGCCATAAGAAGATCAAGTCTCTTATTATGAAGAGTCTTCTACAAACGTTTTTGCAGAAATTCGTATTCTGTTAATTGAATATTATGTCTACTCCATTTCAGATTTGTTTTCTGAAATTTATGTGGAAGATATATGTCATGCAATTCAAGAATCACATGTAGACACTTCTGTATACACCATGCATGCATATCAGGAGTCAAAAAGGGAGCGGTGCACATCAGACGCCATTATAATATTTTATGAGAAACATTTACGGAAACAAATTGGATATTTGAATTCTTCTCGGGAAAATATCCAATTTCAAAAAACAAATCATCTGAAATGGAGTCCAAAAAGTGAAGTTATGATCGTTTTAAAATCAACAAAATTTCATCATTTTTCTGGAAACGGCCATACGGTTTTCAAAATTTCATCCAAAATTTATTTGGATATTTTTCATTACAAGAAGATAAAGTGGATATGTGTGGACATATCAATGGCGCATATACTTCATTAGATCCATCCAAACGTCTACATCCTCAACAAAATCTTCAAAGAGCACAAAATTGCACAGTTGTGAGGTATTCTTGGAGTGAAGGACATGGTTGCTTAGCAACTACCTTTTGTTCCTTATCATTTTTTATTTTATGCATTGTAATTTGAGGGGAGGTTTTGTTCCCATGAGGTTTTCCATATTTCCTCGTTTAGTTCAGTGTATCTTTTGTATTTGGGTACCTAACATGGCCTCGTAGTCAGGACCCATTCTTTATTTTCACCATAGTGATGTTCAGGGGGGGTGTTGGAGTTACTTCACACACACCTATGATTTATTTTTCCTAAGGTTATTCCTTGTTTATTAGTCATAATTAGTCATTATCTAGTCTCTTATATTTTAGGGGAAAATATTCCACCTGGAGAATATTTTCTTTCAATTGACACTTTCGTTTGACTAGTTGAGTTGAGTTTAGATGTTGCATTGGTTTTGTCACTATGCAACATTGGGATCATCACCAACTCACTACTCTTTGTTCATTCAATTAACTGAATACTAGTTGACTAGTTAACTCAGCTAGGTGGCAGTTCACTCACGTAACTGCCTGAGAGACTAGACTAGGTGGCAGTTTACTCTTGTAACTACTGGTGTGTATCCAGATCAATCTAGACCACCGCTATGGCTCATTATTTACTCATGTATCCTATATCTATTGTAAATTATTCACTCTTTGAGTGTGGAAAATGGTTAATGAGAATTCTTCCATTCTTTCTATCTTGCTTCTTCTTCCTCAATTTCTCTCTGCAAATGTGTGTAGTATTTTCTAGCTATATCTATTCTGTGCAAGTTCAACACATTTACATTCCTCTTCCTCAGTGATGATCTTTAAATTTTCTTCAACAATTTAAACGAACAAAATCATAAAGGTAAATAATTTGCTTTAGTTGAGTTAGTACTTTCTTCATATTCTTCTTTGTAACTGTGATATGTAGGTTGATTTTTCTCATTACACTGTTGAAAAGGAACATTTTCTGGTAGAGAACATGCAATTGGTTGTTCTAGGAAGTAAACATCATAATCATCATCATATTCATCATATATAGACAAATCAACAACATATGCAATGTCATCTAAGAAAACAAATCTTGGGACATCAACCTTCTCTTCAATAAGCTGATTTCAAATTCATGTTCTTGACTGTCTACAAATGAATACATAAAACAATCAGCTTCTTGCTCATGATGACATGGATCCAAATTTAATTTAGTATCAAAGAAATTTGGGAGAGTAGCTTGTTCTTCAAGCTGATCATCATTCTTTGCAAACACATCCTCATGACATCCTTTAGGAAAAATTATGACATGATCAATCTCCTGCATATTATGCACAGTCTCTGGTTCCTCAACTTTAAATTTCTCATCTGAAATATGATTTTGTAGCTCCTTACATGCTTGAATATTGTCTGCAATTTCCTGAGCATTGTTGAACATCTACTGCAAATACATAGACTTCCTCTCCATCATAAGAAAAGGTAAGTCTGATTGAAAGGTTGTTACATAATGGAGCATGGAAACAACTTCACGAGGTTGGATTTCTTTAGGTATTTTATCATAAAGACTAGAAAACATCCTACTGAAATTTGAGATGGTTTCATATTTCATTCTTCTCATGGCGTAAAACTGTGAAATGAGTAGATCCCATGACTTTCTCTCACCCCAAAATCTATGAAAAGTTTCCCTCAATTCATCCCATGAGTTAATCGACTGAGGCTGCAAATGTCATAACCATGCTTTGGCATCTCCTTGTGAGGACTGAGAAAGGGCTCTCATAGACACATCATCATGTTCAATCTCAAAAAGGTCTATAAAATGCTCAAAGACCTGAATATGTTTTTTAGCTAAATGTCCATCAAGCTCTCGATCGAACTTAGGAAGGTACTTATAATATTTCACAGGAAAGTTGTGAAGGATGGAAGGAAATTTATGAGGATTGTATCTTTCTTGAATCTTGGAGGGTGTAGGATTAAGAACATAAGGTACAAGATCAACTTTGGTTTCATTAAGATCACAAGAATTATCATGAACATCATATGACTCAGAGGAAGGAGCTTGGTGAATATCGATTATACAAGAAGAAGGAAGTATACCTACATTCTTCCATGGAGTATATACAAGGGTATATCTATGGGCTTCCATGGTGAATATTCTTTTGAAAAACTCAGGAGAGGACAAGAAGATATTGATAAAAAAGAAAAGTGCTTCTTGAATTAAACTTAAGCTTGAGTACCTTATTTTTCCATACTTCTCTTCCATATCTCCTCAACATGTCTCATTCTCTAGTGGTGTCTTTGAATCACATTTGAAGTTTGATTGGAGTCACCATGAAAACTTTAGCTCTGGATTCTTCTTCCAGTGGAATCACCTTCAAACTGATTTTTTGATGTGTGGAGTCGCCAGAGAAGAAATATAGCCAATATGTGCCTAAGTGTCTATTGCTCTCAGGCCTTAGAACTGCAACAATGTCGTTCTTCCCAGGGAAATTTTCATTCAATTCTATCCCCAGTAACGACACTAGAATTTTAGCACTCTCTAAATATATTCGGTTGATAAACAGAAGACAAAGGTAAATTTTTCAACCAACTTTGAGACCTGAAACTAGCCTTTCATATCTGGAGAGGGATCTCTTGGAAGGTGTGATCTTCACACAAAATATGGCATTGAAAGCAGTGGATAGATTTAAGACCTTTGATAAAACGAGTTCTGGTTATATTGGTGCAAGAAAGTAAGACATAGGCTATGGAGTTGATCTGAGGAAATGACAGAGACGAATGACTCAATGACTAAACTTGAGAATATAAGGCTTGGTGAGAAACAATACTCAGTGTAAAACTGTAATGTATGGTAGGGAGAAAAACACAGAAAGAAACTCGAAGTGCCATTGTGGGTGAATTCAAAGTTAGCTTTAGAAGAAAATGTTTTGTCTAAGTGGTGAGAACTGGGAAAACAGATGTTAAATATGACATAATAACTCACTGATAAAAAAATATTTTCCAAAACTGAGAGAGGGTTTTGTATTTAAGATCGTTATAAAGAAATCCTCTCTCGGTTTCTTGAAATTGATCTCTATCTGGCCAGAGTCTGATAGGAAATCACGAAAACTGAAAACTAGGGCTCAAAGATTCCTTCGAATCTCCCAAACTGTGACACATTTTTCAAATCTGAGAGAGGTTTTTATTATTTCGTTTCTCCTCGACAAAATTTTCTTGGGGATTTTCAAAATTCATGTCCAGTTGATTAGAAAGTAATCTTTAAGTTGACCACTAAACCAGTAATTTGCACAGTGCGACCTACAGCCTGTTTGCAGGAAAATACACTGCACGATGACATCCTCTATGCGAAAACATCCTATGCATGACATAACCCATTGCGTGAAAACATCCTATGCATGATAGAATCCACTACATGACAATATCCTATGCACAACAAGATCCACTACATGACTAAATCCATTGTGTGACGAAATCCTCTGCACAATGAAATCCTACTACGTGACGAAATCCACTGCGTGACAGAATCCTTTGCATGGTGAAGTGCTCTGCACAGTGCAGTGCGTAGTTGCAAATGGAAATGGAACAAATAAATGATAAGATTCCTTTTGAAACTTACCCTTGGAGATGTTAGATGATTCCAGTCATAAGAACAATATGGGTGCTAACATGCATGACTTTGCAAATTGTTGACAAACCTATAACCTTAGCTATGAAAATCATGGTGCTAACAATATCAATTCTTCTTTCACCACTCGGGTGAACACAACACCAAAACTTAGTTCCAATGAATCACCATCCTAAATGTAAAGTTACATTTACAATCGGTACCAATGGCTCACCATCCTATATGTACAATTGAAAGGGGTCCGGATCAGGGACATTACATTCCCCTCTCCCTATTTTATACATTATCCTCAATGCATAATATACATATGTACATAGAAAATTTCAAAAAATTTCAAAACGATGTGGATACTCTACCCGCATAACATCCTCACTCTCCTAGGTTGCATCCTCAGGACCGTACCAGGTCCATTGGAACTTTACTATCTCCATGACTCAATTTTGGAGCTTTTTGATTTTCTGATCTAATATGCAAACCAATCACACTTGAAAATCACCTTCTAGCTCCACCTGAATCACATTCCAATCAATAATGTCATTATCATCAGGTAGATACATTTTTAGCAATGGCACATGTGGAAAACATTATGAATACGCAAGGATGAAGGAAATGAAAACATATAGGAAACATGACCAATCGTTTCAAGGATTTCAAATGGCCCACAATAGCGCACTACTAACTTAGAACACTTTCCCAACTTTAGGGAATTGCACCTAGATTTCACTTTCAAAAGTACATGATCACCCACTTCCAACTCTCGATGGATTTTTCCTTTATCTGTGCAAATTTTTTCTCTGTCTTGGGAAGTCTTTAAATTCTTCCTGGTCTTTACCATCTTCTCCTCCATTTCCTTGAGCATATCTGGCCCAACTACTGCGTGCTCTATTGGGTTGTCCCAACTCACTGGCATGTTTCACTTTCTACCATAAAGTGTTTCAAATGGGATCATCTTTAAAGATGTTTGATACCCATTTCTATAAAAAATCTCTACCAAATGAATGTATTCTTCCCATTTTGATAGCTTATCCATCACATACATCCTGAGTATATCTTCGATCACCCAATTTACCCTCTCTGATTATCTGTCTGTCTCAGGGTGATATGTTGTACTAAAGTTCATATTTGTTCCACATCCTTTGAATATCCATTTCCAAAAGTTTGAGGTGAACTTGGAATATTTTTCAAACACAATTGTCTTAGGTACACCATGCAACTTATAAATTTATCACATGTATATCTTAGCAATGTTGGTTGCGTTATGCGCTAACTTCACTAGAATAAAATGGGCAACTTTAGTAAGATTTTCCACCACTACCCTAATAGAATCATGTTTCTTATAAGTATTAGTAAACTTAGTTAAGAAGTCCATGGTCAGAACTTCCCACTTCCACTCAGGAATGGAAAAAGGTTGTAGCAAACTAGTTGGATGTCTATGCTCAGCCTTGACCTTATGACATTCAAGGAATCTAAAAATACAACCATCCACTTCCTTTTTCATACCTAGGCGATAATATTTCTGCTTGGCTGCAACAATTGTCTTTTGGTAACCTGGATGTTCTGCATAAGGAACATTATGCATCTCTAAAAATATCAAACTTTTTAACACTTGGTCATTTGACACATGGACTTTGCATCGATACATGAGGATCCCATCATCTCTTAGCTCATAACCTATAAAATTATAATGCAACATACCTTGCTATAAGGTCGCCTTTATGTCCACATAGCATAGATCTAATTTGGGAAATTATGAAATTATGTTTTTTCTAGCGGGAAAATCCCCCCTTTAACTATACCAGGGTTTATGATATAGTAGAGCGAATGACCGTCTAAAAGTTAATCTAGTTTATACTCTACCCTAAACATACCAAAACAAATGAAAAGAAAGCAATAAGAGAGAAGATCGGTAACTGTACCTTTTATCCCACGTCTAGTGATGATCTCCTCAAGCTTTTTACTTCCAAATAATGGAAGATTCCTCCCAAGGTTGACCTGCATTCAAAACTAGGCAAACATGGACTACAAGCATGCTATTTATATTCATGTGTTAGTGTTATCACTGAAATTTCCTCCACAAATGGTTACATGAATCCTTCATCTCCAAACACCTATTAGTTCATTCATGGCCCAAAAATGAATTTCCAAGGGGCACAAACTATACGACTAGTTATAACATCAGCATGCGCTCAGAATATAAAGGAAGTGCATGCACGTGCACCAATCAAAAACATAGGAAAAGCGCACATGTGCCCGATCCATGAATGTGGATGCGAAAATTCACGCACACCTCAGAACTGTGCATTTATGATTCTGGTTGGCCTCCCACCCACTTCTGGTTCAACTCCCATGTCAATTTGACCCCAAAATCTGAGCTGAATCTGAGTGGGGAGCTAGTCATAGACCTAAAGCTTCCCTAAAGGGCCCCTTGTTCACACTAAATACCGGTTGGATAATGCCTCAAATATTTGCTATAAAAAGAAGCCATGGGTGCACTATATTTTCAAGAATCTATTTGTATTTTTATGCTACCTATATTCTCCTACAAGCAACCTCTTTCCTCATTGGAGCATACAAGCACCATTTCATTGGGGCATTCACATCACCTCTTGAGTGAATGAGATTTGGATTTATTCACCATTTCCTTTTAGTTTTCTATTTGTACAAAGATCTCTCTCATTGGGGGTTCAAGAGCCCTCCCTTGGAGGAAGAGGGGACCCATAAGTCTCCCTTTATCTTTGGTGTTTGCCCACTAATACAATCTATCCATTGGTGGCATGAATATTGATCAATTGTTTGGTTGATTTTGGTTCTAATTTCCTTATGCACTTTATTTTTGTTTCTTTAGTTGTCATTAGCGTAGTTGTTTGTTTATGTTTTGTGCTTGATGTTTCTAAATCTTTCACTAACTTATATCCTATTCAACTAACCCAATTGAACTTGCAAGTGTCCCTATTTTTCTCATTCAGGTGACGAAAAGGATACGACAAATTGGTGTCTCTGAATTTATCAGTTGCTAACAAACAAAGTCACTACCCACTCACACAGTTTCATCTCGAATTGTGGATATTGAATTAAGTTTCCCCCAAATGGATTCTGAAACACCCCACCCTTTTCTTGAAGTAACTATCCACTCCCACTTAAATTTGAACGAGATTGGTTCACACCCCCAATCTCACAAACAACCACATCTAATTTTTTTTTAAAAACTCACCAAGTTTTCATCCACAGGAGGTGAAAAAATAAATTTTTTAGTCTAGGTAGGATCTTGGGGATAGGCATCCAAATAACTCCCTGTTATTTGGTTCTCACATCTTCAAACATTAGAAGTTGTCAAGTAGGGAAATTTAAAATCCTCCAAGTCAAGTGTTCCTAACACCATAATCCAGGGAGATACCCATGAAGGGTTGAAGGCTGAGGTCCAGTTGTTCTGTGCGTCTCCCCTTGAGGCACCCATCTCTTGGACAGGATCCAGCTCCTGATCCATTTTTGAGGCCATAAATATAAATGTTGCAGTTTGACCGATGTACCTAGTGACCACATTTTAGGAAATCTACCCAGGTGCCAATTGTGGTTTGCAATTGCACCTTGATCATATTTTGTGTGGCTATTGGGAAATATCGCTAGCTCTTTAGGGATATGCACCCTCTACCCATCATTATAACTGATTATTTCATCCTTCACTAGTTCCTCTTCCGGTGGCTTCAGACCCCACTATTGAGTGCTATTGGAAGGTCCAGTGCTATTTGAGAGGAAGGATGTTACGTATTTTAGGCCACGAGAATTTGTTTTCTTTGTTTTCCCACGCAGACAAAATCCACCTACCCACATGTATGCTTCTTTGATTTATGCATGATGCTCTTGTGATTATATGTGATTGTGAGGTATATTGTGAAGGCCAAGTTATACAATCTCTCTTGCTCATTTATTACACTCATCACCATTTGCACACATTCACTTTGCTAGTTGGACTTCATAGGGGAGCCAAAGAATCCTCGTCATTCCATACGCTTTCTAAATCTCCCTCCTATTCTAGGGGGATTTCCCAGTCTTGCCACCTCATCAACTCAACCCTCTAACTCCCCTATGAGTGCTACTATCTTGGGATATGCCTTGCTTGGTTCCACTTTTCTTTGGTCCACTTCCCAAGGTCAACTGTCCACTAAATCTCCTTTACAACAAAGCGGGGGGGGAATTTCTTCCCAAGGGGGAAGTACAACCCCACATAACCCTCCTCACGGGTCAGGTACACAAACCACTCACACCATGGATAAAAATAACCCTCCACCTCCACTCCAGATGCCAAACATGGCTTCTCTCAACATACCATATCTGATTAAACTCACAAATGGTCCTATCTTGCACGACCCCACATGGCATGCAATGCCTACCAAAATACGTTCGGACATCCCCAAGTTTGAAGGAAAAGAGGGAGACGAATCAGCCAACCATGTCATGACCTTCCACTTATGGTTTTGTTCAAACATCATCATGGATGACTCCATCTGATTAAGGCTATTTCAATGCACACTCACTGACCTATCAACCAAGTGGTATGTAGTTGAAAAATCAGGGTCTCATGTGACTTTTGAATCTTTGGCCAAAGAATTTTTTACCTTCTTTCAACTACCAATCCACCATGAAAATGGTCTTGAACTACTCTCCAAGTTTAAACAATCCTCAACCACCCACATTGCCGACCACATTCACAAATGGTGTTGGCGATGTAGTTTATGCAAAGAAAATACCACTAAACAACAATGCCTTGATTGGTTTCTTAGATCACTTGTCTCCCTCCTTGCCAAAGATGTGTCCTCCACCTTCCCTAAATCTGAAGAAGAGGACATCAACAAGGATCAACAGTACGACCTCATCTATGCAGAGTCATGATACTTATATACGGTACTACATGACACCCTCAAAACTATACCATTCGATCAGGACAAACCTGGGATGTCCCATTCAACTGATGGATTGATTGGTACCATGACACATCACAATCCGTACATCCAACGAAAACCTATGTATGGTACACCCCAATATCCACCGATATATGGGGGACCCCTTGGTTACCCTCCCTTCCCCTTGTCAGCAGCCATATCCTATTGTCCTCCCTCCACCCATGAGTGGACCCGCATCAACACCCATGATGCACTCGACTATTCAACCAAGTTCTAGAACCTCTACCTCAACTTACACAATGAGAACTAGTGAAATCATCGTGCCTTCCTATGTACCATATGGATCATTTCCACAAAATAATCCATACTTTCCATTTCTTGGTCCTCCACAACGTATGGCTCCACCACAAGGAAAACCACACATCAGGGTTAACTTTGTTCAACCCTCTCCCATTCAACAATTTCACAATTTTGAACAACTGAATACAACAAATTTGGCCCATCAGTCAAACAATGCCAAAAAGAAAGGAAAAGACTGAAATAATAATCCAGGACTAGGGGGAAATAACCCCCAACAAAACCAACTTGTTGGGGGAAACCAAAATCATGGGAACCAAAACCCCCAAGGGGGAAATAACAACAAACACCAAGGAAAGAATAAAAACAACCTCCGAACAAACTTCCCTTGTGCCCTTTGCGGTGAGTATGGCCATTATAATAACCATTTCCCCCAAATTGTCGACATTAAATAGATGAAAGAATCTGTGAATGGACCACGTCCCCCGACACTGTCTGCCCCTCAGCAGGCCCCACAACAATATTTGCAACAACCACCTGCATCTATGTTGTAGAACCCTATTCCACACCAAGGGGTGATGAATACCCAGTAGGAGATACACCCTTCCCCACCACAGATGTGAAAGTATCAAAACCCTGGCACTCCAATAGATCACACTATCCTCCTTACTAGTGAAGAGGAAATTATTCTACAAACGCACAGTCGTCAATACAACACACCCCCTGAATCTCCTCCCACCACTTCGAAAGTAGTTCTAGTTACAATTGGACCACCTTTGATGATTCCATGCCCTAACATTGAACTACCCCTTCGCATTCCTCATATCCCATTATGACAGAATGTCAACAACCCTCGGGCTAGGGAAACACACAATTACAGTTTGGTCGAGGACTTGACGCAATCCCCTCCTTCCATGTCAGTCCTGGAAGTCCTTCAAACCTGTCCAACTCAATGAAAGTCATTAATTTTCTCCTTGGGGGCAATCAAACCCACTGATACTAGACTTATCACATTTGATCTAGATTGTGGGGAACCTTGTCTTCCCACTTTGGTAGCTTTCCAGATACCAGTTAAAATTCAGAACATCACAGTTCATCGATGCGTCATCGATGAAGGTGCATCCACATGAATCATGTCCAAAACTATATGGTAGAAACTCGGCTCCCCCAAGCTAATACCATATGCCATTACTTTAAGATCTTATGATGGACAAACATCCTCTCCTGAAGGGCTCTTTCAAAATGTCCTCATTGAACTCAGGGGAAAAAACATCCTTATTGACATTGAGGTTATCAACACCCCACTCGATTACAATATATTGTTCGAACGTAGCTACATGTAGTCTATGAAGGAAATATCCTCTTCTGTGTTTCGAATGATGATGTTCCCCCACAACAGGAAGATCATCACCATCGATCAAGTTTCACATTACAAGTTGAACCCTTCCTCTAACATTGATAACATCCTACCTTTTGTCCACACTAATTCTGAATCCTACCCACTCATCGAGATGGGCCCCAGAATTTTCAAAGAACCATGATTACTAGGGACATACCATAGAGCACCCTCGCTCATACACCCTTCAACTCAAGCATGTGTCATCTCTTCCAACATAACTAACACTGGAGATACCATTCCTCCCACCGAGGCTTCTTCACTTCGTAGCGTCCTACTAGTCACATGACTCCTACCTCAAGAATCCCTTGAGAACTCTCCAACACCACCTGTTCCTAATTTCACTCTCCCCCAGGGTCACATCCCAGTTTGGGAGACAGTCCCCCAAGCCATTACCCAAATCCAATTACTCAATGAATGAACTTGAGAGGATAAGGCTAGGAGAGCAACAGTATTCAGTGTAAAACCGTAATGTGTGGTAGGGAGAAAAACACATAAAGTAACTCGAAGCGTCATTGTGGGCGAATTCCGAGTTACCTTTAGAAGAAAATATTTTTTCTAAGTGTCACGAACAAAGGGCATTGCACAGCGAATCCACAGGTTCGAAATTCATTCCGAAATAGACAGAAAAAGATATGAATAAATATGACAGGAAACACATACGCAAAGAAAGAAGCACAATACATTCAAGTTCTACAACCAGAATCTTTTCATCAAGCTACAGGACCTTTGCATTAAGTGTCGGTCAAAAAACTCAAATTACATACAATAGTTTTCATCTACCAATTTTACCAACCAACCCTGTTTACATGAAAATGATCCACATATATAGAAAGCTAATGTCACCCTTGGTTTCTAGGGTCAAACTACTCCCTCCTAGAACTATGGATCTGTTTTCTTTGAAAGAGAACAATAAATTCAACAAATTTCAAGAAACCGAGAGAGGTTTTTCCTTATAACGATCTTAAATACAAAACCCTCTCTCATTTTTGGAAAATATTTTTTTATTAGTGAGATATTATGTCATATTTAACGCCTATTTTCCCAGTTCGCGCCACTTAGACAAAACATTTTCTTCTGAAGCTAACTCTGAATTCGCCCGCAGTGGCGCTTCTAGTTACTTTCTGTGTTTTTCTCCCTACCACACATTACAGTTTTACACTAAGTATTGTTTCTCGCCAAGCCTTATACTTGCAGGTTCAGTCACTGATTCATTTGTCTCTGTCATTTCCTCAAATTGACTCCATAGCCCAAGTCTTACTTTCTTGCACCAATATAACCAGAACTCGTGCGCGTGCGACAGTCTAAAATCTAGGAAAAGAGAACATGTGCCCAATGCATGACTTTGGATGCAAAAATCCATGCAAACCTCAGAACAACGCATTTATGATTCTGATCGACCTCCCACCCACTTCTGGTTAAGCTCCCAAGTTGATTTGACCCCCAAATCTGAGATGAATCCTAGTGGGGGGTTGGTCAAAGACCTAAAGGTGCCCTAAAGGTGCCCTAAAGGGCCCCTTGTTCACACTAAAGATAGGTTGGATAATGCCTCAAAGATTTGCTATAAAAAGAGGCCATGGGTGCACTATATTTTAAAGAATCTATTTATATTGTTATGATGCCTTTATTCTCCTACAAGGAACCTCTTTCCTCATTGGAACATACAAGCACCATTTCATTGGGCCATTCACATCTCCTCTTGAGTGAATGAGCTTTGGATTTATTCACCATTTCCTTTTAGTTTTCTATTTGTAAGAAGAGCTCTCTCACTGGGGGTTCAAGAGCCCTCCCTTGGAGGAAGAGGGGACCCATAAGTCTTTCTTTCTCTTTGGTGTTTTCCCACTAATACAATCTATTCATTGGTGGCTTGAATATTGGTCAATTGTTTGGTTGATTTTGGTTCTAATTTCCTTATGCACTTTAGGTTTTTTTCTTTAGTTGTTATTAGCTTAGTTGTTTGTTTATTTCTTCTGCTTGATGTTTCTAACTCTTGCACTAACTTTTGTCATGTTCAGCTAACCCAACTAAACTTGCAAGTGTCCCTCTTTTTCTCTTTCACATGATGAAAAAGATACAAAAATTAGGGTTAGATATCAAATGCTATGTATAAATCAAAGAAAATACACAAAACATCATCATTTGGGATAGGGAAAAGAGATTCTTGTATTCATCAAACAAAGATTGAAACTTACAATCTGTGTCGACCATCGTTCCATGAACCTGGTTTGGGATCCTCTTTACAATTCTCCAAGTGAACCTTCAATAGGCCTCTTCTCTCAATATTCTGATCACCTCAAGGGAAAGGAATGGATTGAATGGAAGAAGAAGGGGCTGAAGAGGAAATGTTGGGGCAATAACTCAAAAAATGTAGCAAATGCTTGGGCAAGGAAGGGAAGTGAAATTGAGGAGAGTTTCATTGTTCTTATGATTATATATGAAATGAGGCCCCAACACCTCCTTTTATATGACAAAAGGATAGTTATTCAGTTGGGTGACGAGCTATAGTAGGTGAATTGGATGGGAAACCTCCAATAGCCTGTGAATTTCAATGAATTCCTTACAACGTTTTCAAGCATATGTGGGTTGTTTAGTGTGTAGGAAGTGTATGTACGTGGGATTTCTAGTATGAAACAAGCGTATGTATGCAAGATGTAGTGGTGCAGGGCACATACATGCTCTAACAAATGGTTTTGTAAGTAGAGCTTCTCAGCATTGATTTGGAAAATTATGCAAGTAATAGGGCCAATTCCATGTATGCATGAGTAGGGAATTTTAGGGATATAAAATATGCCCCCTAATGTGTGAGGTCATAAGAGTAACTGATGGCCAAAATACATTACAATATCTTCACCAATGTATGAAATTGAGTGAGTCTGTGACTAGAGTTTGGGAGGTTCCATCTGAAAAACAACAATTGTCTCTCTGATGTAGGAATATCCATGCTCATGATGAACTGAATCATGGCTACCAATCAAATACATTGCAGATCCATGTCATATAACTATATAAAGTGTATCCGCGAGCAATACATAATGGATCTATATCTCAAAATCAGTCGAAGATACACAAGTATAGTATTCATCTTCAAGAAGATAGTTACGCCTGTGACTGGAGATGAGGTCTTCATTTCTCAAGAAACAACTTCAAGATATTCCAAACTCATGTAGGAGTACAATGGGAGTATGAGACTCCCTACCCCGAGGTCTTCGATAGTTCGTCAGGAAAATACATGAAGATCTCGATGATCAGGCAGAGAAATTCGTCGATTTTGAATCTAAACCTGGCTGGACTCTTGGGATGGTCGACTCATGGAATTCAAGAGACAAATTGTAGAAAGGACGACTCAGGTTGGGTAAAAATTCCCTTGGAAAAAATAACAAAAGATGATCAGACTCAAGCATCATGACATTGACATACGTTTGTGATGCAGGAGGCAACACAAACTCTCCATGTGTTTGGAAGAGTAACCAAATGGAGGAGGACACAACTCTATGTAGTGAGAACAACTTCCTAAGGTCATACTAGATCCCAATTCTTGAATAACAAACAAAAGGATATGCTTTGTCCAAGGGGAACTTTCTTTCCTGCTGAAAAAAGAATGAATATTTTTTCTCCCCTCTTTTTGGAATATTTGATTTTTTTTGTCTTTTTCAATCTTTTAAGAGCTTGAAAAAGAATAAAAGAATGCTACATTACAAAGGAGGAATGAGTGTCACAAGCAAGCATACTATTTCCAAGCACATGGAACATAGTAATTCTCAGAGCAAGGAGACATATGCAGGAAAAGGACACTCGGGGAAAATTCCTCCATGGGTCAAGGTGTCAGGTCACAGAGGCAAGAAGTGATACAAGGCTTGCGTATAAGGAATGCTTCAAAGGTTTAAATGAGAGAAACATGGAGATGGAATTAGGCCAAATACGCAAACATGAGACTCACAAATGTGATTAAGCAAGACACAATGAGACCCCTTCTATGTAATTTTTACGAACCCAGAGAAGGTAAGCTCGGTAGTCTTTTCACGTTTAGAGAGTCTGAAAAAACATCGAAAGAAGACTCCAGGGAGTACTGTAACACCCTGTTTCCCCTAGTCTGTAAAAATAACTATACTGGCCAAGTATTGTGGAAAACTCAGAAATGTGAATGTGTGAAGTGAATGGACCTTGTGAAAAAAGTCGATGAATGTAAATAATATTATGAATATATATATTGAAGGACTGCTGAGAGAGGGATGTGCTGAAAAAGAGACCACGATGGCTGAAGAAAGGTGGTGGAAGGCACCTGGAATGATGGTGTTAACTTCCATTGAAACCAATACCGTATTTGGACCTCACTGGCCCAGAGAACCAAGAGTGGCTCGTTGGCCCCAAATTAAATTACTCGCCAGGTTGGTAGGTAAATGGATCCTCATGAGTAATGAGGGGGCACTGAACCACCCATCTATAGAGTCCTCAGACCTGACCACCGCGAGGAAGATCGTGCCACACGCAACCTCGCCGAAAAGAGAAAAGGTAGGAAGAGTGTGCTATCAAGGGGCAGACGCAAGGGAAAGAGGAAAAGAACTCTGGAAAATACAGAATGAATGATAGTGGAGAAGAAGGAGAGTAACCTTCATTCTCGGTCACTGGAAAACAGAGAATTAGTCTCGCAGCAACATGGTCTCAGCTCGAGGGTGGCTAGTGGTAAATCCGTTGGGAGTCGCGAAGCCTACGGTTGGGTGGAAATGAGAACCCCTATCAGTAGTTGCATCACCTCGTGTTTTTCTGATAAGTATTATAACTTGTATCTTGAAATTTATATGATGACATGTATGTTCATAGTCTGTGCAATTATGAATGGTTTTAGTATAAGATTGTCTGCATGGTGTTTTGATTAGAAATGATGGCTGCATGTTTTTATTGGAAAGACCATGTATGGCTTATGTATATATATATATGATGAACTAATACAGATTCTCAAGTCTTCTCTCAGGAGATTTGTTCCTGTGTTGTCCTACTTGATGCCTTGAATAGACTTCCTCATGAAGGCACCCTTTCGAGACCACTTCCTTACCTTCGAGAAGACCTTCCAGTCTGGTCTTCAAAACCTAGTGTAAATTACCTGAGGTCCCGAAGGAGGATGCTATAGTTTAAGTCTTAAACTCTTGCACGAGGGAGAATGGTCCTCGTACATCCCAACATTTCAACATTTTAGTACTCAGAATACCCAAGGGCGAGTTCCCTTGCACTCGCAAGTCCCAAAACCCCGACTTGCAAAATCCCAAATTATTAGCGTGGGGGTAAATTAAGAGTTTTTGGTGTTTTGGCACCCTGAGTATCTAGGTGCGAGTTTTCTTACACTCATGAGTCTCTAAACCCTGACTCGTGAAATCTTGAAATGGTAGCGTGTGGATAAGTATCTACTGATGGATGAGATTCTGTCAGACGATCTGCGGTTAGTCATGACCGTTATATTGGAGGAAGAAATGAGGGTGTTAAATGCCTCAACTTCTTCCTTTTATCTTCGTGAGTAGTGAAGAAATCGGACCATAGATCCAAATCTCTGTGAGAGTACCTGAACCATTCATTCATAAGGACATGTGGCGGTCGGTAAGAGTTTCAGTGTTTCAACACTTGTGGAATCAAAGGGCAAGAACCCTGGTCATCGTAAGTCGTGAAATATCAACATCCAAAACCCCAAAATCATTTAAAGTGTGGATAAGTATTTATTGGCAGACAAGATTCTGTTGGAAGATCTATGGTCAATCACGACTGTTGGATTGGAGGAAGAAACGAGGGCATTAAATGCGTCAACCTCTTTATTTTATCTTTGTGAATAGCAAAGAAATCGAGACCATAGATCCCCAAGGCCTGTGGGAGTATCTGGACAGTCATTTTATAGGGACACGTGGTTGTCATTCAACATTTCAGCACCCAGGAAACCAAAGGGAAAGAACCCTTGTCTTCACAAGTCACGAAATCCTGGTAAACGAAACCCCGAATCGGTTTAAGTGTGAATAAGTTTGAGAAAGCCAGGATTTGATCGTGATTGTTGATCATCCTGAAAAGATCATAATGGTTGATCATGGTTAAAGGTCGTAGTCATCCAGTGGAGGGACATGTGGCTATCGGTCGACATTTTGGTGTTTCGGCACCCGGTAAACCAAAGGGCAACAACCCTTGTCTTCACAAGTCGTAAAATCTAGGTAAACGAAACCCCGAATCGGTTTAAGTGTGACTAAGTTTGAGAAAGATGGGATTTGATCATGATTTTTGATCATCCTGAAAAGATCATGACGGTTGATTGTGGTTAAAGGTCATAGCCATCCATCAGAGGGACATGTGGTTGTCTGTCGGCATTTCGACGTTTCAGCACCCGGGAAACCAAAGGGAAAGAACCCTTGTCTTCGCAAGTCGCACAATCCTAGTACCCGAAACCCCGATGCACTCTGTGGTAGAAAGGAGGAGTCTTGAAAGGATCTATATCATCCATCGGAGGAGACTCATGGTGAGCGGTCAGAGTTCGGGGAAAGCTCCAAAATCCCATGGACCATTGGATCCAAATCTTTGAGGATCGTTGATCTCCTACATGAATCCCCATATCGGGATTCGAGGATTGGAGTGACAAGAGTTTTGGAGTCATTACATCATGAACTCCCAGTTCAAGAAACTTCGAAAAGATTTGAACCGTTGGATCCAAAACATCGAGAGCCATTGGATCTCATACAAGAACTCGAGTATTGGGTTTCTGGGTTTGAAGCGTCGAAATACTTGACTCTCTTGCATTTCGAACTCCCAATTTCCAAAGTTCCGATACGGACAGGACCGTCGGATCAAGGGGGGAGACTCGCAGCTGTCGATCTCCTCAAAGGTAATATTTTCAAGTTTCAGGGTTTGCAGAGTCGAAAGACTCGACTCTCTTGTATCGCTGAGTCGTGAAATGAAAAAAGGCGCCTAGTTGTTTGGCTTGTGGTCATAACCAATGATCACATGGAGGTGGAAAAGGGAAGAGCTAGCCTGCGCTAATACCCTATAGGACTTTAGGGATTCTTTCCCTCAAGAACAGGTGAAAATTTTATTATGTCATAGTGGGTGTGTTACAAATTGGTATTAGAGCATGGTTACAACACTTGGTCTGCTTGGGCTCATGAACGAGTTGTGCAGAAGCTCCATTCGAAACACTCCTAAAAGGAGTAACCCCCTGTCTTAACCTTCCTAATCAAAAGACAAAGTTAAGAATGAAAAACCCCTATTGTGTGTGTGCATGAGAAAAATATGAATTATGTACCCGTTATAAATAAACATAAATATTGACTAACAACCAACATTTGTCTTTTGCACCTAAGCGGATGATTAGTCACGGGAAACTATAGACACATAGAATGGTGACTCACCAAGAGGTGGGAGAGGGATCCCACAACTGAGACAAAGAGTCTAACGAAAGGAGGTCAATAGGGACCCCTCCAGATCTAGCTGAAACTGTGAGGAGCCTCATGGTCGAATTACAAAGTTGTAAGGCTGACAATGAGATAATGATGAAAGAACAAGAAAAGCAAATAGAAATTAATGCAGTTTTACTATAGAGCTTATCTGACCTACAAAGACAAATGCAACATGAACCTGAGACACAGAAACATGGTCATATTAGTGGCCACACTGAGAGGAGAACCTCGAAAAAGGTCCACCCCAGAGGTAAAGGACAAGCAGCGGATGATTCCTTTGAGAAGGAATATGGTGATTCAAAGGGATCTTTTAGCAACAGAACCAGTTCCTATTTCTGAAGGAAATAGAAGAAGAAAATTCTTTCCAATGGTCATAAATTCGAATAATTCAGAAAATCCAAACCACCCTCCTTTGATGGTGAAATAAAGAAGGGAGAGGAAGCAGAGGCCTGACTACTTGGGCTAAAGAAATATTTCAGAGTCCATGACTTTTCAAAAAATCTGAAGGCCCGAGTGGCCACCTTCAACTTGAATAGAAAGGATTCCATTTGGTGGGAAGACCTTAAGAATGTGAAAGGGGTTCGTGAAGAGGACCTTTCCTCGAAACAATTTGAGAAATACTTCCGAAAGAAGTATTTGTCGGAAAAATATTTCGACGAAAAGACTAAAGAGTTTTATGAACTCAAACTAGGACAACTCACTATAGAAGAATATGTCAACAAATTCCTCAATTTGTTGAGGTATTTACCCTATATCAAGTTGGAAAAGGCAAAGGTGCAACGCTTCATCAGTGGACTACCTAAGGACTATCGGAATAGAATTGAATTTGATGAGACAAAAACTCTAGAAGGAACTATTCGAAAGGCAACCTATTGTCATGAACAATTTGGACATTGAACAAAACCTCGCGAAGGATGGAAACAGAAGCATAGTTCAAGATTTCAGAAAAAGGGGATTAAATTCCTAGGATTTAAGAACTATAAGAAGAATCCAAGAATGAGCTTCCCATCCCAAAGTGTGCACCAGCAGAATTTTCCCTCCTTGAGTGGAAATAAAACTTCTGGACCCATATCAGTGAAGACTGATAACCCAAAGAGAGAACCTTTGAAATGTTGGGGTTGCGGGGAAGAACATATATTGAGAGACTGTCCACACCGACAACATAATAGTCGGAGGATTTATAACATCCAGGAATTTACCACCGTCAATGATGTGGCCATGAGTGTGCCACAAATTTATGCAGCCTTGGATATTAACTAGGCTGACCACCAAGATTCAATGGTGGAAATAGAAGGTATGATTTCCAACCATCTAGTATCTGTTTTGATTGAACCTGGTTCAAATTTGAGTTACATAGCCCCTAAAGTTGTTGATAAGTGTAAACTATAGCCACAAAAACATACCAAGCCATGGTTGGTACAGTTAGCCACTGGCACCAAAAGAAGGGTAGCAGAGGTTATACTAGCCTGCCAATTGATGTTGGGTAAACTCCCCACCCAAGAAACCCTTAACTTATTAACCCTGGGATCATATGATCTATTGATTGGTATGGACTGGCTAGCCACCCATAAAGCCATATTGGACTGTTACCATAAAACCTTAGAATGTGTAAGTAAAGAAGGGAAAAAGATAACCCTTCAAGGGATCTGAAAACTTGTCTCAGTAAGACAAATATCATCTCTACAAATGAGAAAGTATTGTCGAAAGGGATGTCCCCTATATGAAATATAGGTGTTGAAAACAATCGAAGGTGATAAACCAAGCCCTGATGATCAGCCTATCCTGAGAGAATATAGAGATGTATTTCTGAAAGAGGTATCAGGTCTACCTCCAAGAAGGGACACTGACTTCTCGATAGAACTTGCATCGGGAGCGGTGCCGATGTCTAGGACACCCTACCAGATGAGCACACCTGAGTTAGTTGAACTCAAATTGCAATTAAGAGAAATGATGGATAAGGGTTATATCTGGCCCAGCGTGTCTCCATGGGGAGCACCAGTCCTATTTGTGAAAAAGAAGGACACTACCCTTAGACTGTGTATAGATTATAGGCAACTCAATAAGGTAACCATAAAAAACAAGTACCCCTTGCCCAGGATCGATGACCTATTCGATCAATTCGGGGGTGTGTCTATTTTCTCAAAGATTGACTTGAGGTTAGGATACCATCAAGTCCGAATTAAGGGTGAAGACATCCATAAAACTGCCTTCCAAACGAGGTATGGTCACTATGAGTTCATGGTAGTGCCATTTGGGTTAACCAATGCCCCTGCCACTTTTATGTGCTTGATGAACAATGTACTCAACAAATTCCTAGACAAATTTGTGCTGGTTTTTATTGACGATATATTAATTTACTCCAAGAATAAAGAAGAGCATGAAGAGCATCTTCGGCTTGTGCTGCAAGTGCTGAGAGAACATCAGCTGTATGCCAAATTCAGCAAATGTGAATTATTCTAGAAGAAAACACATTACTTAGGCCATGTTCTATCCGAAGAAGGAGTAGTAGTAGACCTTGATAAAATCAGATCTATCATGGAATGGCCTACCCCAAAGGACGTTTCGGATATTAGATCCTTTATGGGATTAGAAAGATACTATAGGAGATTTATAAAAGGATTCTCCAAGATTGGTTGTCCAATCACTGCCCTCCAGAAGAAGGGGATAAAATTCATGTGGACACAGAAATGTGAAGAAAGATTTCAAAGCCTGAAACATCTACTGACCCATGCACCCATGTTGAAGATCGTCGATCTTGAAGTTGACTTCCTCGTGTGCACAGATGCCTGTAAGGAAGGGCTCGGAGGAGTCCTTATGCAAGGAGGAAGTGTGGTCTGCTATGAATATCGAAAATTGAATGAGCACGAAGTCAACTATGTGACCCATGATCTATAGCTGGCTGCCATAGTGCTTGCCTTGAAAATGTGGAGGCATTACCTCCTGGGAAGAAAATTTGTACTTATGACAGATCACTGTGGATTGCGATATCTGTTTGGCCAACCAAAGCTCAATGCTATACAAGCTAGGTGGATGGCCCTCCTTAGTGAGTTTGATTTCGAAATCAAACACATTAAAGGAAAGGAAAATAGGGTGGTCGATGCCCTTAGCTAAAGTATGAAAAAAATTCACCTGGCCGCTGTGAGTACCTGCAAGACGGATGTCAAAGAAAGAGTTAGAAATGGACAAGGAATAGATCCATTCTTCCAGATTGTGACCTCATACCTATAGCAAGAACCCACAGGGATAAAGTATGGAGACTACCAGATGATGGAAGAAGGTCTACCCACTTACCGAAGCAAACTGTATATTCCATATTGTGACGACTTGAAGGGGTTCATTATGGATGAACTACATAAAAGACCCTATACTGGTCATCCAGGATATCAGAAAATGATCACGGCCACCAGGAAACAATTCTATTGGCCTGGGTTGAAGAAAGACATATCCAAGTACCTAACCAAATGCATAGAATGCCAATAAGTAAAAGCAGAACACCGACACCCAACAAGATTATTACAACCTCTACTAGTCCTAGAATGGAAATGGGAAACCATCTCCATGGACTTCATCATCGGATTACCAACCTCGACCAAATAGAACGACACCATCATGGTAGTAGTGGATAAATTGAGTAAGTCTGCTCATTTCATCCCCGTCAAATTGACTTGCAAGGCAATAGATATCACCTAGGTATTCATGAAGGAGATATTCAGACTACATGGCATGCCAAAAGAGATCGTGTCTGATAGAGACACGAAGTTCACTTCCAACTTTTGGAAATCACTAATGGCGGGTTTAGAGACCAAATTGTTGTTTAGCACCACCTAACACCCTCAAACCAATGGACAGATAGAAAGAGTGAATGAAATACTAGAAGACATGCTAAGAATGCATGTAATTCATCAACACAAGAAGTGGGAAGACTACTTGCCACTAGTAGAATTCGCCTACAACAACGGCTACCAAGAATCCTTAAAGATGAGTCCCTTCGAAGTCCTCTATGGTAGGCCATGTAACACTCCGGTCAGCTGGAGTAATCCTGTAAATAGGATTTCTTTTGGACCAGACATGTTGAAAGAAATGGAACAGCAAGTGACTCAGATAAAACAAAACTTGAAGGTCGCTCATAACCGACAGAAAATTTATGCCAACCAAAAGAGAACTCCAAGAGAGTTCAAAGCAGGAGATCAGGTATATCTCAGAGTTAGGCCCCAGAAAAGTTCCCTGAAAATGGGAGCTTGTGCCAAGTTAGCACCTCGGTATTGTGGACCCTTTGAGGTTCTATATGGAGTGGGACCTGTAACCTATAGGCTAGCACTTCCTCCCATAGTAAAAGCACATGATGTTTTCCATGTTTCATTATTGAAGAAATATGTACATGATGCTAACCATATAATTGACTGGTCTGTGATCCAGGTGGAATCGGAGGGAGAATTTCTACCAGAACCTCAATGCATACTGGACAGAAAGGAAACCCCACTTTAGATTGAACCATTGCACAGGTCAAGGTGCAGTGGAAGCATTTTGGCCCAGATGAAGCTACATGGGAAATCGAGGATGCCATGAAATGGGCATATCTGATTTTGTTTACATCTGTACATGCATGTCAAGTTGATAGATAGAACATCGAGGATGATGTTCCTTTAAGGGGGAGGGAATTGTAACACCCTGTTTCCCCCACTCTATAAAAATAACTATACTAGCCAAGTATTGTGGAAAACTCTGAAATGTGAATGTGTGATGTGAATGGACCTTATGAAAAAGGTCGATGAATGTAAATAATATTATGAATATATATATTGCAAGACTGTTGAGAGAGAGATGTGCTGAAAATGAGACCATGATGGCTGAAGAAAGGTGGTGGAAGGCACCTGGAATGGTGGCGTTAACTTCCACCGAAACCAATACTATATTTGGACTTCACTAGCCCGGAGAACCAAGAGCGGCTCACTGGCCCCAAATTAAATCACTTGCCAGGTTGGTAGGTAAATGGCTCCTCATGAGTAATTAGGGATGGGGATGAACCACCCATCTGTAGAGTCCTCATACCTAACCACCGCGAGGAAGATCGTGCCACACACAACCTCGTCAAAAAGAGAAAAGGCAGGAAGAGTGTGCAATCAAGGGGTAGACGTGAGGGAAAGAGGAAAAGAACTCTGGAAAATACAGAGTGAGTGATAGCAGAGAAGAAGGAGAGTAACCTTCATTCTCGGTCACTGGCGAAGAGAGACTCAGTCTTGCAGCATCGTGGTCTCAGCTCAAGGGTGGCTAGTGGTAAATCCGTTGGGAGTCGCTGAGCCTACGGTTGGGTGGAAATGAGCACCCCTCTCAGTAGTTGCATCACCTAGTGTTTTTTTGATAAGTATTATAAATTGTATCTTGAAATTTATATGCTGACATGTATGTTCATAGTCTGTGCAATTATGAATGGTTTCAGTATAAGATTGTATGCATGGTGTTTTGATCAGAAATGATGGTTGCATGTTTTTATTGGAAAGACCACGTATGGCTTATGTGTGTGTGTGTGTATATATATATATATAATGAACTAATACAGATTCTCAAGTATGATCTCAGGATATTTGTTCCTGTGTTGTCCTACCTGATGCCTTGAATAGACTTCCTCACAAAGGCACCCTTTCGAGACCACTTCCTTACCTTCGAGAAGACCTTCTAGTCTGGTCTTCAAAACCTGGTGTAAATTACCTGAGGACCCAAAGGAGGATGTTATATTTTAAGTCTTAAACTCTTGCACGAGGGAGAATGGACCTCGTAGATCCCAACATTTCGGCATTTCGGTACTCGAAATACCCAAGGGCGAGTTCCCTTGCACTCGCAAGTTCTGAAACCCTGACTTGCAAAATCTTGAATTATTAGTGTGGAGGTAAATTAAAATTTTTTGGAGTTTCGGAACCCGAAGTATCTATGTACGATTTTTCTTACACTTGCGAGTCCCGAAGCCTCGACCCGTGAAATCCCGAAATGGCAGCATGTGGATAAGTATCAACTAACGAATGAGATTCTGTCGAAAGATCTGCAGTCTGTCATGACCGTTAGATTGCAAGAAGAAACGAGGGCATTAAATGCCTCAACCTCTTCTTTTTATCTTCGTGAGTAGCGAAGAAATCAGACCATAGATCCAAAGGTCCGTGAGAGTACCTGAACCGTTCATTCATAAGGACACGTGGCGGTCGATAAGTGTTTTAGTGTTTTGGCACCCAGGGAATCAAAGGGCAAGAACCCTAGTCATCGCAAGTCATGAAATCCTGACATTTGAAACCCTGAAATCATTTAAAGTGTGGATAAGTATCGATTGGCAAATGAGATTTTGTGGGAAGATCTACGGTCAGTCACGACCATTGTATTGGAGGAAGAAACGAGGGCGTTAAATGCCTCAACCTCTTTCTTTTATCTTCGTGAGTAGCGAAGAAATCAGGACCGTAGATCCCCAAGGTCCATGGGAGTATCTGGACCATCCTTTTATAGGGACACGTGGTTTTCAGTCAGTGTTTCGGCACCCAGGAAACCAAAGGGAAAGAAACCTTGTCTTCGCAAGTCGCAAAATCTCGATAAACGAAACCCCGAATTGGTTTAAGTGTGAATAAGTTTGAGAAAGCTAGGATTTGATCATGACCATTGATCATATTGAAAAGCTCATAATGGTTGATTGTGGTTAAAGGTCGCAGCCGTCCATCGGAGGGACACGTGGCTATCAGTTGGCATTTCGGCATTTCGGCACACGGGAAACCAAAGGGCAAGAACCCTTGTCTTCGCAAGTCGCAAAATCCCGGTAAATGAAACTCCGAATCGGTTTAAGTGTGAATAAGTTTGAGAAATCCAGGATTTGATCGTGACCATTGATCATCCTAAAAATATCATAACGGTTGATCATGGTTAAAGGTCGTAGCCGTCCATTGGAGGGACACGTGGTTGTCGATCGACATTTCGACGTTTCGACACCAGGAAAACCAAAGGGAAATAACCCTTGTCTTCCCAAGTCGCGAAATCTCGGTACCCAAAACCCCGATTCTCTTTGTGGAAGAAAGGAGGAGTCCCGAAAGGATCTAGATCGACCATCAGAGGAGAGTCCTGGTGAGCAGTCAGAGTTCAGGGAAAGCTCTGAAATCCTGTGGACCGTTGGATCCAAATCCTCAAGGATCATTGATGTCCTACACGAATACCCATATCGAGATTCAGGGATTGGAGTGACAAGAGTTTTGGAGTCGTTGCATCATGAAATCTCGGTTCATGAAACTTTGGAAAGATCCGAACCATTGGATCCAAAATGTCGAGAGCCGTTGGATCTCATACAAGAACTCGAGTATTGGGTTTTGGGGTTTGAAGCGTCGAAAGACTTGACTCTCTTGCATTTCGAACTTATGATTTTTGAAGTCTTGATATGGCCAGGATCATAGGATCAAGGGGGGGGACTCGCAGCTGTCGATCTCCTCGAAGGTAAGATTTTCAGGTTTCGGGGTTTGCAGAGTTGAAAGACTCGACTCGCTTGTATCATTGAGTCGCGAAATGCAAAAAGGCGCCTAGTTGTTTGGCCTATGGTCATAACCAACGATCACATGGAGGTGGAAAATGGAAGAGCTAGCCTGTGCTAAGCCCCCATAGGACTTCAGGGATTCTGTCCCTCGAGAAGAGGTGAAAAAATTATTATGCCATAGTGGGTGTGTTACAAGTACCTTTTTCAGAGATAGTCTAGTCAGTTCGAAAAAGGGTTAAACTAGCACCAAAAATACATCTATTCAAAACCATTTTAATGAGTGTGACAAAGACAAGATCACTCAACAATATTTTTAATTTTAAGGAGTCTAAAAAGATCTTAACTATGGAATCATATCCTTCTTCTGATTTTTAGTCTCCTTAGCCTGAAAAAGTATAAAAGTAACCAAGGATAACTCTCTCGGTGAGACTAATCTCTCGAGGCATACCTTTTTCCACTATAATATACATGATGGAAAAAGGGTTAAACTCATGCCAATAGATGTTCTTCTGGACCAATTTAATGAGTGTGAAGGAACAAGGTCACTCAGAAATTTAAGGTCACTCGACAATTTTAGGGAGTCTAAAAATATCTTAACTATGGACTCCGAGGGGGTTCCTTTTTCTTAAGTAATCTCCAAGGTCGGAAAAAGGTGATAAACCAAAACCAAGGAGAATGTTCCTTTTTGAAGATTTAGTCCCTTAGGCCTGAAAAAGGGTTAAACTTACACCTGAGAATACTCTTCTAGCGAACCGAGGTTCCTAGAGCATACCTTTATTTGTAAAATTAGCCATCCAGACCGAAAAAGGGGTAGACTACCACTGAACAGATGTGCCTTCAAATTTGAGTTTGGCGAGCGTGAAGGGAAAAAACATCACTCAAAAAATATTTTCATTTTTAGAGAGTCTGAAAAGGGATTAAAGAAGACTCTAGGGGGTTACTTTTCTTATTTAATCCAGACAATATTGAAAATAATAAATACAACCTCCTTGGATGTTGCTTTTGAATTTCAAAGTGAACTTGAAAGACAACAAAGCGTGCTCATTTGGGAGTCTCGAGGGTAAGGCCTGGAATGGTGGTGCATCAAACAAATGAGGATTTATCTCATAATCATGACAAGACTAACAAGGAATCCCAAGCCTATATTCATTACTGACAGCATGGATTCCAAAATTCAGCGAGGATCTACCTAGGGCATCCATGTAAAGGTAGGATCTACCACCTAATTACGACACTTCTAAAGAAATAGATAAGGTTCTGTGCTGCAATTCAGTGGGGTCGATCCTAAGGCCAAATGAACCAAGAAACTAATAATGCAAAAATGAAAGTAGGGAAAAATATAACCTATATGCCAATTTCGAGGTCAATACCTGTCAGAACGGATCGATACGATGAACAAATGTAAAAAAAAATGTCTCTAAGATCTTGTATATAAGGTAAATAGCACTCATCCAAAAGTTAATAATCCGATACAGATAGAAACTTCAGAAAATAAAAGGTTCTATTGAATACAAAACTTGAAAACAACAAACTTGGACTATGCAATATGTACAAAGTACTACATAGCCTTACATCTCATGCATGGTAGTAGTTTAGGTAGAGACTATTGCTAGGCTCTGACCAAGAGTCTCTTTGATAGTAAACCTAGAAAGTCTCCCAAAAGGGAAGAAAACACAAAACACAGTGTGTTGAAATGGACACTTGACATTGAGAGGGGGGGGTGAATCAATGTCACAAAACTTTGGACAATTTTCCACTTTTCATAAATTGACTAAAAAAAAAAATATTATTTAATTTTCTCAACCAATATATAAAAGAATAAATATTTTATTTATTTATTTAACTTGAATGAATACATAAGATCAATCTTTGAATATCTTGAAATTCAAACAACTATTAGAGACCCAACTCTCTATTACAAGACCCAGCTTGTAGTTCTTAGATCCAACTGATAAATGAGGAATCCAACCCTCATAACAAGTCCCATCTTGTTGATCTTAGATCCAACTGAGATGTGAGGAATCCAATCCTCATACAAGACCCATATTGTAAAAAGGAACCAACCTGATAGAATGAACCTTCATTCCATCCATTATATATATATATACTTCAACAAATTCAACTACACTTCTTTTCACCATTCTTTCTTGTTTATATAATCTTCCAACTGGTGTGAATTTTAATCATTGCATCTTTTGATTTTGAACCATTGTACCTTTTCATTTAAATGATAATACTAATCTTTAAATAATATCATTCTCCTTTTTATTATTTATTCATAATGCCCATGAATTAGCTCTCTTTTAATCATGATTGTGTGTTTTTCCTTTTGTCTTCATGAGTTGATCACAGACATGGATCGACTCATCATATGATACCCATGCTTCTGCTATGTTCTCATTTCACCAATAGATCATATTCGATCTTTTTATCGATTCTCTGTATTGTTCTAGTGTTAACTCTCTATCGAATTAAATATTTATGAGGCACTTCCTTCAAACCATTTTCATATGACCATAGGCATAAAACCACGGGCTTATTAAGTTAACCACTGCCTCTTCTTTCAACCTTATTTTTATATTCCATACAATCATAGATGGTGACCAGGAACTAGGCTAAATAAGTGCTTGATCACTTGTCAATATCAACGGTCACGTTTTAATATCCTGACGATATAGACGATTGTCGGCACTTCAAGACTTTGTCCTTCGTGACTTCCAAACTCTATAATATTTCAAATCTCTCGAAGCATATTTCTCCGAAGTAGATCAGACGATCGATATTTTATTTGCATGATGCACGGTTCTCGTTCACCTCGAAACTTCGGTGTTCTGCGCTTCGTGAAGTTACTAGTGTTAGAAATTGGTTTCCCCCGAAGTACATACTCCCAAATTGAAGTAACTTGTTGACGTCACTATTGACTTGGCATTGGCCGAGTGGTTGCCACATGTCACTTAGATTCGTGACTTAAACGTACCTAAAAATCCAACTGGACATTGACACTTGTCACCATATGATTGCGCCACATGTCCTTCCTGACATGGTATGTTGGCGTAAATCTCCTGTCATGACACATATTCTCCTCCTTGATCTAACGAATGTGATCAGTTTTATATCAATGGTCTATATTCATTTCGGCCTTCGATAATTTGGGTTATCCATTCCCAATTCTCAATTTTCCCGAAGTGATATTCCCCAAATAAAACTCGAGCAACTTGACTTCATCTAACGATCCATCTTTGATGCAAAAATACTAACACGATCCAATGGTTGTTGATATTTCGGCTATTTCTGGATCTCATGGATTCTTGATCAATGACTGTGATTAGTTCTATATCAATGGTCTATATTCATTTAGTCATTCAGAACTTTGGGTTATACGCTCCCATTTCCCAAATCTCCCAAAGTGAGTTTCGTCGATTAAACCTCAATCATATTGACGTCATCTAATGATCCACTTTTAACCAATCCAATGGTTGAGAATTCTCTCGAAATATATCAATGATCAAGGATTATTGTGGGCTCCCAACTTGCATGACATTTAAAACTATCGTTGATTTCCTCAATGGAAACTGCTCATTGGTAGTGGAACTGATGACAGCCGTAGATCTATTGGCGAGTGACAGTTGACGATATAGACTAATTGCAAGATTGGAATTAATGCATTATTTAATTCTCCCTTCGCGCTTTGCAATAAATACCTGCACTTGATCTAGCGCATGCGTATCCAATGGTTATGACTTGATCTGATCATTGACCAGTCCTCCAACAATCCTTCTCTTGTAATCTGACAATCTAGACTAATTGCAGGATTGGAATTAACATGTTGTTTAATCCTCCCTTTTCACTCTAAAATCAATCCCTTCCCTTGATATGACACTTTCATATCCAATGGTTGTGACTTGATCTCATCGTTGACCAGTCCTCCAATGCATTGAACGAAATTTCAATGGTCCTTCTCTTGTAACTCCCAGATCTGATGGTGGAGATATAATTCTTCCAAACTCTCACTTCACCTCAATCTAATGATATTTCTTATGATCTGTTCATTGTTATTTCTCCTGATCTTTAGAGTGGATTCCTCTGCACCTCATGTTATATCTTCTACGTAAATACTCTTTAAAAATATCTCAATGAACAAGATTATTTCTTGAATCCTTTGGATTTTTCCTGTTGGGATTTCAATCCCTGTTATCACTGAAATTTCATCCGCAAATGGTTATAGGAATACAACATCTCCAAAACACCTATTAGTTCACCTGTAGCACAAAAAAATCATTTCCAAAAGGAAAAAACTATACAAATAGTCAAAAAATTGACATGCTCTAAAACACTAAAGGAAGTGTGCACACAGTGCGTGGGCCAAAGAAGCTCGTAGAGCGCACAATGCGCAATATGCGTGGTTGTCTACGTGAAAAGTTGCCCACACCTATGAAGGGTGCATTTATGGTTCTTGTCTGCCCCTCACCCACTTCTAGACCAGATCCCAACTTGATTTAACCCTCAAATCCAAGATGAATCCAAATGGGGGACTGGTCAAATACCTAAGGGTTCCCTAAAGGGCCTCTTGTTCACACTAAAGACCGGTTGGATATTGCCTCAAAGACATGTTATAAAAGGAGGCCATGGGTGCACTAAGAATTTAAGAATATCATTGTATGTTTATGCCACCTCTATTCTCATTCAAGGAACCTCTTTTCTTCTTGGAGCATACCAGCAACATCTCATTAAACCATTCACCTCATCTATTGAGGGAATAAGCTTGGATTTCTTCACCATTTTCCTTCTAGTTTACCATTTGTAAGAAGAGCTCTCACATAGGAGACTCAAGAGCCCTACCAAGGAGGAAGACGGGATCCATAAGTCCCCCTTTCTCTACGGTGTTTTCCAACTAATATAATTCTCCATTGGTGGCATGATTATTGGTCATTTGTTTGATTTATTTTCATTCTAATTTCCTCATGCATTTTAGTTTTATTTCTTTAGTTGTTTCTAGATTAGTTGTTAGTTTATTTCATGTGATTGAATTTTTTGATTCATACACTTACCTATGTCCTATCTAATAGGCCCAACTAGAATTGCAAGTTCCCCTCTTTTGCTCATTCAAGTGATGAAAAGGAAACAATAGATTGGCGACCATACTGGGGATAAGGTATCAATTTCCTCTATATTTGGGTTGTTTGAGCACTTATTTTTGACCCATTTTCCTTGTGGGGATCATAACCGGCCTAGCCTTACCTGCAAAGAGCTAAGTTTGGACCTAGAAGAGGAGAATTCCACTTAAACTCCCCCCCCCCAACGACGCGTATCAGAATGTGCGCAGGTATTTCGGTGCACAAATGCGCATTCAGAGAATTGTGTGCCCACAACACTTATGTTCTCTGTGCATTATGTGCAAAGTACACCCAAAGGTATTATTTTCACTGCACATTGTGCATCCATCGTGCCTCTGTCTGAACTGTAACCTGCGCATCTGTCCAGAATCTCAACATTGTAAGCGTTTTTGTGATGTTTTGAAGGCCCCTAGCCTTCAAAATCTTGCTTTTATGCAATATTGTAAATGCACCACACTTAGATTCTCTCTCCACATGAAGGGTTATTCAAAACATAGGCACTTAGGGGGTTAAAAGGAACCATAATTATCCTCTTTTGATTTGAGTTGCCACATGGATGGCTTGTTTTGATTGTAAAACATAAGTTGATATTCTTTATTATCACATATAAAAACACTTTCATTGGGACTAGAAATCAAACTTTAATCATTGAGTATGCTCTTCTCTCACACCATAGAGAGATCTTGAGAATCAAAAAAGTGATTAAGGGGACATTTCATCTCCCTTAAAATCTTTAGGAGAGCACAAGGCCCCCCTAGGGCTCCTCTTAGTTTCTTTTTCAAACATATTAAATTTGTAAGGGCCCATACATGCCCCCATGTTGCAAAGTTAGGATATTTTTGAAGATACTTTCTTAGTTTACATCACTAGGGGATCTTAAAGATTATAGTAACGGGCCCATACATGCCCACATGCTTTCAATCTAGGATATTTTTGTGGAGCTTTCTTAGATTAAATCACATTAGGGATTTTAAAGGATTGGTAAGGACCCATATGTCTACATGCTAGTTCTTTAGGGACTTTAAAATTATGCAAGCTTGTACCAATGACATGTAGTAAGATAGGTAATCAATATTTGTAAGGACTATAGGAAGTCCACATGTTTCAAGGTTACACCTAACTTATTAAAATTGGGCACATTTTTCACTTTCTCACACACAAACTCACTACTCACTCACATAATTTCATCTTGAATTGTGGAGGTTGAAGTAGGTTTCCTCCATAGGGATTCTGAAACGTCCCACAATTTCTTGAAGGAATTATCCACACCCACTTAATTCAAACGAGATTGGTTTACACCCCCAATCTCTCAAACAACCACATCTAAATTTTTTCTAAAAAATCAGTAAGTTTTCCTCCATCCTTCTGAGATTTGATTAATGTCCTTGCCTCTGAGCTTGAATCTCTACATATTGTTTGATATTTTCATTTTGTGCTAACTATTATACTATTGACATCAATGACAATTTCATCAATGATAACTCATCAATGACAATTCATCATAACAAATTATCATCACATCACAATGACATCGACTGTTGACATCAATGACAACATATCAATGAAAATATGTTCAACAATATCCCCCTTTGTCATTGAGGGAAGAATTCTAAATTCATACACAAACTCCCCCTATGATAATGCATTTCTCTTATGAATTTACTCTCGCCCTGTTAAGCCCTAATATTGGCTCATTAACCCTTAATTGGGGCATATTAGATTAGTAATGTTATTTTATTTATGTCGGATTTAGGCCATTAGTTGTAATTATACCTCCTAGTCTCCTATATATACCAAGGAGACATTTTCATT